>CAKNXH010002392.1:55722-99632 GCA_932178445.1 Andricus quercusramuli | reverse complement strand
CAGGGATGGTCCCGAAGGAATAACCCCTAAGCGAAGGTGTGCGAACCGTGCCGAAAGCTGCATGGCACCTGGGTGAGGTGTCTTTAACGGTGACCCTGGGATATCGGGCGATGTCTCAGAGTAATAGCCTTATCCTTGCACGCGGGGCTCTACAAGGATGGACGAACCCTTTCCCTAGCTGCTCGTGGGAACAACAATGAAACCAAAAAACCACCAAAATGTTGTAGATGCGGTTCAAAACGATCGAACGCGCAGAGCACCCGACAATGGATCGGCAAACAATGCCGATCATCCTAGAGTTCGGGGTGCTGAAAATAATTTAGATGGAAACACAACGACGAACCGGCGAAACGCCCACATTGAGTGGACGGATCAACTTAAGAATGATGTGTTAGACTGCTACGATGCCAGTATTATCCCTGTTCGTGGAGGCTTTATGGCGCGTATGCATACTCTGTGGTGCCAGAAACACCCAGAGCTTCAACACGTTTCGCATCAGTCTTTGCGAAATCAAGCCGACTACCTCCGCAAAAATGGATATGTACGCGGAGCGCTTCCTCAACCGCTGCTTGAACAAGCTGCAGACGAAGATGAAACGACATTAAGACCAACCGCAGAAAGTAGGCACCTTCTTGAAGATGATGGCAATTTCAGTACAAGGAGGAACATCAACATGCAAGTTCCTCTTAAGCCCCAAGATCTGGCTGAAATGGATGCCTCCCTTTGTGGAGATATCTCGCAAGAGTCCGACCTCTGGACCATCAATTGCTCAGTTTATGGTGCTGCGAGAGCTTTGGCTGATTCAAATCGAAGGCTCAAACCGACGATGGATCAAAAGACAAGAAGACGCTTGCATCAACTGAACAAGAAAATTGGATGGGCAAGACAGAATGCGTCCCGTGTTCAATGTGTGATTGACTACATAACATCTGGTAGACCGTTCACGGAAAGGGTTCGAAAGTTCGCCCAAGAACTAAGGACCTTGAATCACACACTAAACAAGTCAAAGCTGCTGACAATCAAGCAACATATTGTTGACAAAATAAGGCTGTTATCTGACGCAAGGAGGAGGATACAGAAGAGGGAGAGATGGATCAGAGAGAATCAACAGTTTCTCGCTGACCCATCGCGCCTCTTCAGTGATCCCCCTGTTTTTGTAAAAAATCCTCCCAAGCCCAAGGAGGTAGAGACTTTTTGGAGAGAGGTGTACAAGATCCCGAAAACACTAGAGTTGAAGGAAGATACTGACAATATCATCCGCTTCAGGGAGTTTTGCGACAGCCTCATAAAATCTGAGGAGGAGTGCCCATCAGTCACTGCCGAAGAGGTGAAAAAAGCACTTAGAGGCACGAAGAACTTTTCCGGTGCTGGACCAGATTGTATCAAGAACTTTTGGTGGAAGAAGTTTACTTCTACACACCAACATTTGGCCCGCATATTCACCTCATATTTAAAGTCGGAGATGCCCATTCCGCAGTGGCTAGTGTTAGGACGCACTATACTCCTACCGAAAAAAGGCGACTTGTCCAAACCAGAGAATTACAGGCCAATAACTTGTTTGAACACACTGTATAAGATTTTTACAGCTATCCTAAACAACAGGATTGTTCGACGAATTGAGCCTGTATGGCGAGAGATGTACGAACAACGTGGCTCGAAAAAAGGTGTAGCAGGCTGTCGAGAGAACCTGCTGATTGACAGGTGTGTCTGTAAAGACGCTACAGTCCATCAGCGCGTCCTGTCAATGGCCTGGATTGACTACCGGAAAGCTTTTGATTCAACCTCTCATAGACTTATCATCTGTCTGTTGGAAAGCTTGAAGGTACATCCACACATAGTGAGATGCATAGAGAGATTGATGCCTCTTTGGAAAACTAGATTTACCATCTCATCTAGGAATTATCGTCTGACGACGAACAACGTCACCTTCCAGAGGGGCGTCTTTCAAGGGGATAGTATGAGCCCTTTGCTTTTTTGCATCACACTTTTGCCTCTATCTCTTGCACTACGAAATTCTCCTGGATACCTCTGTGGCGACACTAATCAGCGTGAGCATAAGGTCACTCATGTATTCTATATGGATGACCTGAAGATCTATGCCGCTGGTAAAAGCAGACTTCAAACTGCTTTAAATATCGTCAAGAACTACACAGGAGAGATTGGGATGGACTTTGGTTTGGACAAGTGTGCCAAAATTCATTTGAAGAAAGGAAAGATTACTGGCGTTCCCAAGGACCCTGAGCTTGTGGATATAAGTGTTATTAGACATCTTAACACTGGAGAGACCTATACATACCTGGGCGTGCCTCAAAGCCGCATTCAGGACGTAACATCAGTGAAGGAGTCTCTCCGAAGCAGATACAAGCATCTTCTTAGACAGATTTGGTCTTCCAATCTGTCGGCGTTGAACAAGGTATCTGCGACTAACATGCTTGCCGTCCCGGTTCTACTCTACTCGTTTGGGGTGGTTCAATGGACGAAGAACGAGCTTAAGGCCCTTGATGTCACCACGCGTAAGATCATGCATATGCATAAAAGCTTGCATATCAATTCGTCAGTTCCGCGATTATACATTTCACGCCAGCAAGGCGGACGCGGACTTCTGAATCTCCAGTGTCTTCATAACCGAATTGTTTTGAGTACAGCTTACATCGTTGCGAATGGCAGAGATCCTCTCCTAAAGATGGTCAGAAACCACGAGATGATTGGCGAAGGGGCGTTCCTTTACAAAGCCGCGGAGCAAGCTGCCGAGACCCTTGGCCTGAATTTTAACATCAGAAGTGAGGAAAGTGCATTACTCCATCTAGATGCTTCACGTCTAAAAGCCGAAGTAAAGAAAGCAGAGGTTGGAAAATTTCACCAAGAGCTACTCGACAAGCAAATGCACGGAAACTTTCACAGAAATGTAGAAAAACAGTCCTTGTCGAAGGAGCAAACTTTTGCTTTCCTCAAATCATCAGGGCTCAATTCAGGTACAGAGGGCTTTATTTTCGCATGCCAGGACGGTGTAATCTCCACCTTAGCATACCGCGCCCGCATTTTATGTCAAGAAGTTCCCAGTGATAGGTGCAGAGCGTGTCATGCACACGCTGAGTACCTAGAACATATACTATCGGGGTGTCCGACCCACGCAGGAACAACGTATATCTATAGACATAATGCGGCCCTAAGAGTACTTTATTACCACCTTTGTCGCTCTTACGGTGTTGGTCGCGACCCTGCCCTGCCGAACGCTCCAAGGGATATAGAGTCAATTGTCCGAAACGAGAAGTGCCAGATTTTCTGGAACTACGATTTTCGGGCAGCAGTCTCCGTTGCGCACTCGAGGCCTGACATTGTTCTCCAAGACTTCGAGAAA
The DNA here is from genome assembly GCA_932178445.1 of Andricus quercusramuli. Classification (NCBI taxonomy): domain Eukaryota; kingdom Metazoa; phylum Arthropoda; class Insecta; order Hymenoptera; family Cynipidae; genus Andricus; species Andricus quercusramuli. The sequence goes on along the minus strand of CAKNXH010002392.1, from coordinate 96,274 downwards.
CGAACTATATTCGTGATCGAATTCTCGGCTCCATCCGAATACAACATCACTGCAAAGGAGAAAGAAAAAGAGGAGAGATATCAAGACCTTAAAAGAGAGCTGCTTCGACTGTACCCAAAATATTCGGTACGAGTGATTGTTCTTGTGATAGGTGCTCTCGGAGGTGTGAAATTATCGCTGGTTCGTAACCTTAAAGCCATACCCGCGTGCCAAAAATATGCCAAGGCTCTTGCGAGATGGATGCAGAAAGCTGTCATCCTTGGGTCGCTTCGTGTCCTCAAGACACACGAGGGTTTCGCCGGCCTGTCGTTGTGATTTCGTCGTGCCCTGTGACCACCCATCTCACGGATGTGAGACGTGGCCATAGGTGTATTTTACCGCGGTTCTACTGGGGGCCATTGACATTTTTTCAAGATGGCAGTTGCTCTTAGTGGTACCCTGCGGTGGTTGTTTAACTTTGTTTTTAATTATATATATATGAGAATTTAGACAATAAATTAATATTGAAAAATATTGATTCAGACCAGTAGACTAGAAAACAATCAACATCAAAATTACTTGATTAAACGTTGAACTACTTTGTTAAGAATGCATTTTTTTTGGCAATACATCATCTTCATTGAAAATTCATCTCTTTAATTAAAAATTCGTCTTTTTGCTAAAAAAAACCTAATCTTCTTAGTTGAAAATTCGACCGTTTGATTGGAAAAAACTTTTTTGTTGAAAATTTATAAATTGGGATTGAAAATTAAACAATATGGTTGATTTTTTTCCTTCCTGCATTTTAGTTTGAATTTAATACTAGTACCTACATTAATTTTATCAAACAGAACTTATTTCCCTATTTCCATGAAAAATTTCATTATTTTCCCTGTTGTTAGATCATTCTGGCCTGCTTTTGATTTTCCACTATAGAATTGATTCATTCTTCGGGTTTGGTTTTACGATTAAATCGTTCGCGATTTCTTTGCTGTCGAGGGTGTCCTTGAAATGTACAAAATTAGCAAAAAAATCGTTAAAGAAAGATTTGAAATTGATATAAAAAAGAATTCAACGCGTCTTGTTTTCTAATGTCTTAAATTTTCTGAATGCAATTCAGAAAGAAATGAATGGAAAAATCTTCTAAAAAAGAGAAAAAGGTAAAGTTGACTTAAAATTCTTGATGTTGCGTATTTTAGGGCTGTTTTCAAATTGAAGGGGAAAAAGGGGGGATTAGGTAAAGAGTCCAAAGCATTTGAAAATTGTTTATTTTGCATGTTATGAAGTCTGGTAACATTTATTGGTAGAATAGTTCCGAATGTAGAATTTATCTGAGAGTGTTTCTGAATTCTAAGGCCTAAAAATGCTCTTGCAGTTGTCGTTAGTAGTAAAAGTCGTATACCGTCAGATACTGGCAGTGAGCGCAAGTGAAAAAAGTCAAGAGTATAAGCAGCGTGAAGGTGCACTTGACGTTGACTCGAACTACTTGGGAAACTTTTTAGGGTGTCAAGCTGCACGAGACATGATTTTGAGACATCAAGAAACTGGGTTTAAATATTCAAATATAGTGACTAATGTATTAGTAAGTATTTACTAAGAACAAGGAGGCCAAAAAATTTCATTTTTAAAATTTCAATATCTTCCTGACAAATTTCTCCTTTTCCTTGATCAATAATATTCAAAGACCCAAAATTGAATCTTGTATCACTTTTAACACAGAATCTTTCACGAGTGGAATAAAATAATTTCAGATTAAAATTTAAAAAAAGTTAATTGACTTATCTACTTTACACGAAAAATATGACTTTTTTAGTATAAGAGATGAATTTTCAATCCAAAGGGACGAATTTTCAACGACATAGAATTTTGGGACAAAAAATATGAATTTTTAACAAAATAGTGCATTTTTAAGTAATAATTAAATTTGCAACAAATTAATTGAATTTCTAATGAAATTGTTGAATTTTCCACCAAATAATCAAATTTTCAACCAAGTCACCAAATTTCCAAACAAAAAAAGATTAATCGTGAACCAAATAATTACATTTTATTTTTAAAAAAGTTGAAATTTCAACTAAAAAAGATGAATTTCCAATCCAAAAGGATGATTTTTCTGCAAGAATATACAAATGTTCAACAAAACAGTTGGATTTTCGACAAAACAGGCATTTTAAACAAACACTGAGTTACCCTGAACAATAAAATTCTCTGACTTTTTCCTGATTTCCAAGTTTTTTGTGACCTACAGCCATCCTGTAATAAATAAATTTCTCTCAAACTCGAGCTCAAAATAAAGTTTCAGAACTAATTAATGACAGCGACAGAAACCATGATACGAGATTTCTAACATAAGTAGCAGTTTAAGTTCTCTAATTGCGTCAAGCTCAGATATTAGAGGAAGTTTCGCGCTTTTATCGACAACATTTCAAGCTGATGGGTCTGATTAGTGTTTGTTGGGATAATAATAAACTAGTAGATGGTAAAAGGTGATAAGCGAATTCAAACAAGCGAACGTCATTTGAAAGACAATTCTAAAAGCGTCAAAGTACATAGAACAAGGAAGCACTATTTGTAACGTTAAGCCTATGTATCCAGAAATCAGACAGAGTTTTCCTAACGAGGCTGACTGAGACAGAGAAACAAACGGCACGAAATAGGAACGGAACTAAAGAGAAAGGTCTTCTCCCTCAGCCTCCCCTGGCAACATGGTTCTGGAAGCAGAGCTTGGCTTACCAGGAAATCGACTTCTCTGCCATAGGAATAGTGAGATCCGATCGCAACTAGTTCTCCATACCTTCGACACAATGTGTGTCCTGCGACCAAAACCGTACACTTGGCGCCAGCCAATCAGCACGCAGCGAGTTTAATTAAACCCTCGAAACTCATCTAAAGACCATAACTCTCTTGATACTTTGCTCAACTATAAAACTGATCTGTCGATAATGTAGCCTAAAGTGGTTAGGAATTGAACATTTTTCACGAAGAATTCAGGTTTGAAACCTTTAAAGCTGAAGTCCCTTTAAAAATAAATAGTTTGGAACAACAAATCTTTACTATTGACATTTTCTAAACATTTAAATGCTTGAAATATCTTGAAGAACATTTTCATAATCAATCACTGGAAGCGCAAGCCTCAAACTCATTTAAAAGCTTCAAAATAGTGTCAATAGTAGCATACATTTAGAAAATTAGTAGCAACATTGTGTCATACAATTTTTTAAATATTAAATCGAGGGGCAAACTGTTTTTTAAATCTGGTGTACAATATACTTGTCCCACAAAATAATGTGAAATCCTTTCAAATCTTTTTAAATGCCCTAATAAAAACTATCAAATCCTTCAGATCCCCTGAAACCTGTTGAGGTCCTCTAGAAATGTCTGGAAAACTCGTCAATCTTCTTAAATCCCTCCAAATCTTCAAAATCACTTGAAGTCTGTAGAAATCAGTTGAAATCTTGTAATTTCTTTTGAAATCCTACGAATCCCTTAAGTACACGGAGAAAAATTGATACGAATATCTTTCTATATGTACTATAATTAATACTGTACTTGGTAGTTGACATTTTAGTGCACATAATTGTAAAATATATGAAACGTTAGGTAAAAATTATCGATCATTTGGGTAATTATGATATACAATTATATCAAAGCACAATTTAGTAAAGTTTGAGTTTTCATTATTTGAAGTTGTTTTATATTTTAAATTTGAAAATTAGATCTATAAATAATCCCTTTTAAGGATGCTCTAGGTGTACAGTCAGGTTCAAAATGAATTAATATTTAACTTGATATGTATATAAAATTAACAAAAAAGGCCAGTTTATTATTGCAACAAAATTTAGAAGAGATCAAACCCAAGCATAAATAATGAAAAATATTGTAGGTAATAATTATAGATTTTAATGTAGTTATTTGCATACTTGTGTTTTTGCACCTACTTTAAATAAAAGACTTTAGGTTGTGTTAGTTTTTTTCAATGGAATTTTACTCCCAATTTTGAACAATTTTATGTTATCTTAGCGTTAGTTTATACCGGAAATGGATATTTTTAATGAAAATGATTAGATTTTAAAGCTTAAAATTTTTCTAATCATTTACCCGAAGCTTACATTTTTGAACAAAAATCATTCAATTTTAAAGTTTCATAATTTTTTTTTCGCAATTTCAGGTTACGTTAATGTTTTACACCAAAAACTGGTATTTTAAAGCAAAAATCGTCATAGTTCGAATAGGATTTGCAATTTTAAGATCCTTAAATCTCGTGAAATCCCTAGAAATCTTTTGATATCTCGTAAAACATCTTAAAATATTTGGAATTCTTTAAAATCTTAAAATCTTCTGAAATTTCGATTTTTTATATGGATGTTGTTTTATTTTTGCATATCTAGTGAAAAAGTTCGAAAATATGTTCAGAGTCGACGTGAAGAAATAGTGGCATTTTGATCAAAACAGAGGCGAAACAGTGGCATCGCTAAAAAACGGGTGCAAATAGTGTCAATAGTGTCGTGAATCCGAGCCCTGGAAACGATTAAAATTGAACAATTTTCAACTTGAAAGTGTCGGCATTGAAAATGTGAACCCCTTCTAATATACTGGGTGTTTTTATTAACAAAGTTAACCTCACTTCTGCCTCCTGGTGGGGGGGGGGAGGGGGGGGGTACATTTTTTCAAAGTCGCTTTTCCACCTCGAAAATAAAAAGTTTTTATGACGGATATTTTTTCATACAATGCGTATTTTTTGAGACATTTCGATGTCTTAACTTAAAAAAACACCCAGTATATAATTTAATAATTTCAAAGGAGAATTCGAAAGTGACAAATTGAGAAAGTAACGTTCCAGATAATAAAAGTTCAAAATAAAATGACAGATTCAATTCTAAATCTGTCGAATTTGAAACCGTGCGTCTTTATTTAGAAAATCGAAAACCCCGATGCCTTCTGCATTTAAACCGTATGAATAAGCCAACCATAATTGACGTTGCAATAAATTCTCTTTATCACTAGTTTACAAATATAGATGACGAAAAAACAATTATTTGTCGCGATAAACATATCAGGATAAGAATGCCAATGCCCGGAACATAGGTGGAAAACAGGACGTCAGATGACTGACGAAGCAGAACAGAATCATTTTAGCCTGGGGCGCTGCTTTGATTGAATTTCCCTGCGGTTGGACGTGGAGATAGAAATGTATAACCTGGTTCTCAATTTAACACCCTTCAATCTGGGGGAATAAAGTTGTCTGCGGTGCGTGTTCAACAAGCGTCGAACTTGAAAGCTTTTCATGACAACCAAATGGCTGGACCAAACCGTCACTCAATCTGCCACTAAACCTATTAGAATCTTTAACGTCAACCCATACTTATACCCTATCGCGACTAGAACTTGTCACTTGTCAAATTTATTTTATTTGTACATTAATATATCTATCTTTTACTGATTCAAAGTTTAAAAATAATATCTTTTAAATTACAACAACCTGATGAGCTCACGACAAAAACTCTGTAATTGAGCTAACTTGGATAGAGTGGCACGAGCATGCCCAACAGGAATAATTTTCTCTTTCAGCTTCCAAAGGCCCATTTCATACCTTGAACGCGTTTTCACTTTGTTAGATGGCACCACGTCCTTTGACCATCAAGTATCTAAATCGCTCATATTTCTTCCTTAATCCCTTTCTTTTTCACACTTTCCTTTGTTCAAAGTCCCTTAACCACTTCGCGAATTTCAGGATCGCTATAAAATTACAATTTTGAAATTCCCCGACTTTTCCTCACCATTATAAATTTTTATTTCAGGTGAAAATAGTTAAATTTTCAAACAAAAAGATGAATTATCAATTTAAAAAATTAATTTTCTGCCAAAAAAGACGAATTAAAAAAAATGCATGAATTTTCAACCAAGAATGATTTGTCAGTCTATAAAGGAAAAAATATCTCACCTAAAATGTTGAATTTTTAATCCAAAATACGTATTTTTTACAAAACAGTTAAGTTATAAACCCAAAAATATAAATTTTTTACAAACAAAGTTCATTTTGAACAGAATTATTGAATTTTAAAGCAAAAAAACAAACGAATTTTCTACAAAATTGTTGAATTATTTACCAAAATAATTTAATTTTCATCCCAAAAATACGAGTTTTAAACAAATGAAATGAATTTTCAACTGAAAAAGATCATTTTTCAAGCAAAATTGGAATAGTTTTTTCATCTCCAAAATACGAGCTTTCCACCAAATAGTTGAATTTTTAAATGGAAAATATTTGTTTGCTAACATTTTATAATTTTCAACTAATATGATACGCCAAACGACAAATTTTCAGCAAACTACATGAATTTTCGAAAAAAAATTATCAACCAAAGACATTAATTTTCAACTTAAAAGATGAAGTTTCATATAATGTGATTACTTTTGTACCAAAACGACGAATTTTCAACAAAATACCTGAATTTCAACCGAACAGTTGAATTTTCAGTAAAAAATTAATTTTCTACCACATAAAATGTATTTTCAACAAAATAATTTAATTTTGGAACCAATCAGATGAATTTTCAACCAAGAAAATCACATATCTGCCATGAGACAAATTTTCAACGAAGTAGTTGAACTTTGAACAAAAAAGACGAATTTTCAAAAAAATAGTTGAATTTTCAAACAAGAAAGATTTTTCAGCCAATAAAAAAAGACTTTTATCCAAAGTGTTCAATTTTCATGCCAAAAAGACAAATTTTCTAGCAAACAGATAAATTTTTGAACGGAAAATATGATTTTTCAACTAAATAGTTAAATTTTCTACCCAAAAAGACGAATTTTCAATAAATAGTTGAATTTCCAACGAAAACTGATGATTTTTTATTAAAACTGTTATTCAGATATTTTATTTTCTAAATATAAGATTTTTTCTAAGTTTACATGTTTCTTTAATTAACAGAATTTAAATTTATATTCATTCCTTAAGTTTATCAAATCTTGGTAGAATGGGGAGGGGGGGGGGGGGGAGTACAGAGTAAATCTTAGGGTATTCTAAAAGGTGGGATCACTTTGATAAGGTAGAAAATTTCAGAAAAATGACTTACGTTGTTTGTGGATGACCTCTGAATTTCAATTTGAGTTTATCGAAAGTTCCCTAACTTTCTGGAATTCTCTGACCGATAGCAACCCTGAGTTTCCTGTTTTTACTTTATTCTTACAATTATATTTAAATTTGCTTTTTTCTTACTTCTGGGCAATTTGATTTTTACATTATTGAACGTAGGCTAGCCTTTATTTTCCTCTATTTTCTTTCAATTTTCCCTTCTTTCTTCTCTTTGACGATTTTCTTTTCGTATCATGCAGAGTATCCATTCTTGTTCTGAACTTATATCACCGGTGCGTTACCAAAGCCACGTCCAATTACATCTAAAGGTACCGAATCCCACTGTACGCTTCGCTAAGCAATTGAAAAATAATAGAAACCATTCTCTTCCATATGCTGCCGCTGGCCGAGGAATCCCGCGGGAGTCTCCGGAATACGAGACCGAGAAGGTAGACAGCGGTTGCGGAAGATCGTTCCTAAATATAAACACACATATATAACACACTTACAGAAGACGCTATTTCGCCTTCTCAAACGGCTAGAAGTATGCTCGAATTGCTAGTGGTAAATGGAAAAATCCAATCTCTTAGATGTAACATTATTCAATAATTAATCAATTACGAATTTCGTGTTTTTCCAAAATGAGAATAAGGGTCTAGTTTGCTCGTGCAGGAGGACTGGAGTTCGATCCGTGAGCCGGTAGCAATACCAATTTTTCTATGTACTTCGACCAGGGCTCCGGTACGGTGGTTTGGAACCCACTTTAAGCTGTAGGTCCCTTCAGAAAAAGCTGGCTACGTACCAAGGTGTAGGCCCCATGTCGAGGGGGATAGCTTTGGGGGAACGAAGTCGATTTTGAGAAGCCTAGAAAATGAGTAAGCGATCTCTTTGCGCATGAGGCACCTACAGAGGACTCTTGGGCTATGGGTCGCTGGCCAATTTCGAGTAATGAACACAGAAACACACACACACATACACACGCATCTAACTGATGACCTTAGAAGTATCGCTCCGTCCACCCTAGCCTGCTAGGGAGGCTGTCGAATGGCAGAGTGGATCAGGGCCACTTCGCCACTTACAAAGTAGGACGTCATTTACTGTGCGATAGGTACGCCTTGCACCTAAAAGGTATACATATTCTCAGAACATTGTGACAAGGAAACCCACCGAGATCCAAAAACACTCGGCGAAGATATCCAGATTCGGAGTACTGCTTTGAGAATAAACACGGGTGTGGCACAATAGGCTTTATAGCTTGAGCGCAAGGGGTGGGACTTTACGCCCCCCCAGCCACATGACAACTAACCAACTTTCATGCATATCACCCGGAAATTTGTTGCACAAAAAAATAAATCCACTTTTTTTGTTTTGAAAAAAATAATATTTAGAGGTCGCTCAAGCCCCCATGAAGTTTGACACGTATTTTCCATTAAAAGAAAATACATTTTTCTACATTTTATTCAGAACATTAACTAAATCGAGCTGAAAGAATTAGCCATAGATTACGAAAAAAAATGTTACTTTTTAAATATCACTCCCATACATGTTTTATGGGGTCCCAAAAAAACCCCATAAGTAAAATAATGGGTTTTTCGAGTTTTTGGGGCTAATTATAATTTATTCGCATTTGTTTAAACAAATTGTTTCTAATACGTAAAATACTACTTTATACTGCTAATTAGATATTCACATACATTGTTTAAAGAATTTATTTTTGTTTTTAGCAATTCTCTCTTAGAATACAGATAGTCGTGGTTTTTTCAAAAAAATTCACTTTTTGTCCAATTTTCAATTAGAGTAAGGTAATAGTTAATAATCTTTTAATCAATTTATTATTATTGTTAATAATATTCACTTTGAATATTGCTAGAAATTACGGTTTTTTCTTAAGCTTTCAACTTTTTGTCCACTTTTCACTTGAAGTAAGTTAATATTTATTTTAAATTAGCAAAAATAATTCTTTAAACAAATTATTATTTTTTATAACTATCTTCTTTCAGGTAAGTGCTAGTAAGTTGTGGTTCTTTCTGAAACTTCTGAGTTTGCTTTGCTTTATTAGCTATGAACAAATAATAAATAAATATTCAAGAGAATCATATTTAAAGAAGAGGGGGCTAATATTAAAATATGTCCAATTCTAAATTTTTCTTTTACGCTTTGCAATGATTTGCAATGGTTCTGCTCGCTGACTTCTCAATTAGTGCTTACTTTGTTTTAATTTTCAGTGAAAAAATATTTTATCTTTGAAGTTTTCTTTAAATTCTAAATAGTGCAGTTTGAAATTAGTCAAATAAATATTTGTAAATTTTGTATTGGTAAGATTTAAAAATAAAACTTGAGACTGATCAATATTCCTATATATTCCTAAGAATAATAACCATTTAGGTTTTGGAATCATTTGTATCCCATGTGTGCCTTTAAGAAAGGAAAACTCCATAATAATACTCGCTTATATTGTCGGTAGTATCTCGGTGTCATCTAATTATTTTCAAAACGGAATAAAGACATAAGACTTCTAATTAATCATAGATTAGTCTTATATCGTTTCATGATGATCGCATATACAAATTTTGTTATTACAAATATAAAATCTATCCAGGGCCTCGTCTGAACCCCGTTTAAATTAGAGGTAAATGGATCAATTTCTACACTTGTGAGTTAGATCCAGCTAAAAGAGGGTTGTTCGTCTGGATTAAAGTAATCCCTTCAGATTTGGAGGGTTGGTTATTTCTTCAAGAGAAAAATGAACACGTGCTACTCACTAAGATGTGGTGATCAAATGATTACGAAAAAACGTGTCACTTTTGAGACCACTACTATTTTTCTCCTAAAATAGGATGACTTGGATAATGCTGTGTTCCGAAAATGATACATAACCTCTGACTCTGGCTGAATAAAGTTATAAATATCAAATTTTGGAAACAGGGCCGTGGCAAAAAGATCATTTAATTAGAGCACACAATGTGCTCTCCTTTCATGTAATCTGTTGGTAATTTTGCAACATTTCTGACCATGTATAATTAACGTCAAGGAAAGCGTGTTTGCAGTTTTAGTCAGAAATGCCTAATCAAAGAGGAAAGTTTGGTCGACCAGCTATAATACCCACTTAAACTGCCATGGATTTACGAAGAGAGCCTCGCAAGTTGCGGGGCAGTTTCTCCCATGCCAAATTTGCACCACTAATTCTCATTCCTTTGGTCCTTGTTCTCCAATCTCTCACACTTTTCTTGTCAAACTTGTCAAACTTGTCACACTTATAAACCAACACTTCTTCATATAAGAATGAACAAGATCTTATATTTAAAGTTTTTTTTCTTCTTTTATAACTACTATTCACGTAATGATGTGACACATCCCCCCTTTAGTTTAATTGTAGGAGCTACGACAGAATCTGTATACGTTAATTTCAAAGTAAAAAGAGGACGAAGGAATACAGAGGGTTTAATTAAAAAATGACCTTTTGTGCAAAAATCTACGGTAAATTTGATAAACGGGTCAAAGAATAAAAAAAAAAAACATTCTCTGCCTTCATGCTAAGGAGAAGTTGCTCAGGTGGGCAAAGTCATTTATCTACACTGCGGTACAATTACGTGAACAATTAATCGAATTCTCTTTCGTCTTTTTCCGATTCACGAAAGATAAATGGTGTTGAAGCGAACGTGACGGTAAGACTTGGATTATTAATTAAATTGGGAATAGAAACCCAAGTCGCCTGCAAGTAAACTGCTAGCGTCATTTTACGTTTATTACAACTTTTAAGAAAACCACAAGACGTTATTGATAAATTATACTTTACTTCGAACAGAAATACTGCTTAAATATGTCACAGCTATACAATTTTTATAGCTAATAAAATTTAAATCCTTTATAGATCTAGAAGATGTTGCAACTAACACGGTGGGACATAAAAGGAAATAATATGGCTATAGAAAATAATAAAAAGTTGAGCAAGTACTGGGAGACTTAAAGATTGGTCAAATTGGGTAGTTTTTCATGTGCTTGAAGTTCCGAACGTTCAAATGAACGAATTCTTTTACTGATGACTTTGTAAACCAGAAAAAGTGCTAAAATGATTGTTCATTTATATTGGAAATAATTTATTATTGAAACAGAATTATAGTGCATATTTGAAATTGCCGTTGGAACAATATTTATAGGTAAAATAAAAATGGGACAAAATACTTCGTTCATTTGAACGTTCGGAATTTCAGGTACGTTAGTTTTTCAGCATTCTCTTAAAACTTGTGGTCTTGCCGTGAAGCTTTTTTCGCCTTTCCGTGATGAAAAATAACGACACCGTATAGAAGCCAGAAGGTGGACGTACGAAAAGCGATGCGTTATCAAGGAGTACCTGCGAAGCGCTATCAAACCAATTAAGCTTGTTGGATTGTAAAGTTTGATTTTAGGAGCCTGCTACAACTACTTTATGGCTCCCAACTACGAGTGAGAGGGAGTCTGTGATGAATCAGTTTTATGGCAAACTCACGTGAGAGCAGTACTTGTTCGGTTTCGCGAACGCATCCCACCAAACGGTAAGATTATTTTGGAACTTTACATTGTTTAGAATCCGATTGTTCAGAGATTTCATCTCTAAGCTGCTTCCCGTTTCATGATTAACAACCAAATGTATAATTAAAATCGGAAAACTCAATCACATCTAGGTGTACATAATGGTGTTCATTTCCAATGTTAACAATTCAATTCAAGTTCCAATGAACTAGGAACTTTATTCCATTACAAGAATAAAATTAAATTTACGGTCCACGCAAAAATTCTCGGTTTTTTCCCAGCCTTAAAAAATTCCCGATTTCCCAGTTTAGTAGCCAGCCTGCTATTGATTATTAAAGCTTGAAAATTTAAACACATTAGAATCAACATTGAAATTTTTACGATTTTAGTAGATACGGAATAGAGTAATTTCAAAAAAGCAACATCAAAGTATGGAAGACCTCCACCTGAAAGAGCCCACTCAGGAAAATCTACTTATATTTTGATATTCCTGATTTGATGATATGACGAACTCTCTAGAGATTGATCCTTCTGAAAAGAAACAGGCAACCGGATTGCGTTTTCTGTTTTCGTGTCGTGGAGCGATGACGACCTCACGCAGAGGAGTCGCTTTCAATTAGTGCTCTCACCACTAGAACCCGGGCGGGCAGGACCAAAACAGGCTTTTCGATTAAATTATTAATTAACGTTCTCCTAGAAATACCACATCATACACGTCGCACAAGCGTGTGCGTGTGATTTATAGGAAGACTTCGACGATAGGAGTAGAGGTTTAGACCGAGTTACGAAAGGTGAAGAGCCGATGGAGGTGGTAATAGTATGGTGCTTCCTACGTCAAAGTACATATACAAATACCTATGAACGTTTTGCACATAATCAGTGCGCAGTTGATACAGCCAACATCCGCGGCATAAACGAGGATAGAACATGCCACGGTGCACTATATAATATACAACATACATTATACACCTACACATCCCGTACTTGTTTGATCATGGTTCGTTCGTTATACCTTCACTTAAGCTTTAAGCTGAACAATGCCTCTTCAGTATACCGTGAAAATTGATTTTCTGCTCTTATAAAAATACCCAAACCTGTAGGTGTGCACGGAAAAGATTTGTCCATAAAAAAGTCACGAACTACTAGCTAGGTCTCGGATACGTGAAATTACGTCGAAAATTGTACATGATCGTCTAATGATTACAATTATGTGGTGCTTGCTTAATTATAATGATTATAGGTGTATGTTACGTCGGTGCGGAAGGGGTTGGAGGGAGAAATTCTGTTAGAAAATCTCGGGTTGCCAGTGGGGCGCAGCTGGCCAGTGAAATGGCGTGCAGAAATGCCTCTGGCAACGTTGGGGTGCATTGTTTCGATCTACTGGCCTTGGTCATTAAACCTCTCATTTACTCTCGCCCTGCGACCCTTTCTCTTCCACCTATTTTACTCGTTCCTTCGGTCTCGTTCAGGTACCTCGTTCCACGTAATAACTACGCGAGGTGCATTATACGTCGATACACCTCGACTCCCGTTCCTTGCAGTAAAGTCTGCTTTTAGTACCGAACCTATGGATAAGACCCGTCTCAGTTGACAGGTCTGCATGCCCTGTTTTTGCATCAAAACAACTTGCAAAAAGTCTCGAGGAACTTGCGAGGTAGGTGCCCAAGGGCGATAATGCAATTTACCCACTTTTGCCTCGTGACGAAAAGTTATCCTCGAGGCTATGCTAATCACTAGTTACTGGCTAACCGCTAATTTATGTTTTCAACAAAAATTTTCTAACAAGTAATATGATCAGGGTACTCATAGGTGAGTATCGTTATTACAACAGGGTTTCTAGTAAAATCAAAAAATAAAGTTAACTATTTGCAAACGTTTTTTCCTGGTCATTACAGTTTTTAAATTCAAACTATCAAATTAGGGCAAATTTAGAATTCAGCAATTTTAAGTATAAATTTTCAATAATTCACAATTTCAAATCGTATGCCTTATTCTTATTGAAATAGGACTGATTCTAAAAGGCTGCAAAATTAGAAAATCGAACTGAAATTACCTATATTACAGAAATAATTTTTGACTAAGTGCAAAATTCATAGGGTTTCTCGTAAAAATATTTTTGAGATGAATAGCAAAGTCAATTTTTATTTTAAAAACAAAAAATTCACGGAGATTTTATTTATAAAGAGAGACGGTAAAAAGCTGCTAATTTAAAGAAGGATCTCTCAAGATATAACAGAGTTTGGGACAGGTATATTAATTGGATAAATTGATTCTTTATTCTGGTTATAAAAAATCACTTTAAAATGTAAATCAACTTTCAGCAATGAATGGGAAATTAGACCAAGCAAATTATTTTATATATCTCTATGGTTTTTATTTTCAGTTATTATTTGAATTTTTATTAGCATAACTTTTTATTATTCAGACTTCTAGTTTCCGTATAATTAATCCCTGATGAGGAAGTCTAAATTGGCTTCGAAAAATATTCGGTACTCGGTACTCTTTAACTCTGAATTAGTTTAACTGAAGAATTGCAGCACAGAACTAAGTAACCAAAATTTTTATCGAAAATGTGTTTAGTGCATGAATAATTCTTAAAAAATTAAATTTACATTGTAGTCAAAAAATGTTTTCAAAATATAATTTTTCAATACAACAATTTTAAAAATAATTTACTTGAAATTTTAGTTCAAATTTTGTTACACTTTTAACGTAGTAATGTTTTTTCAAACTTTTAGCATTAATATTTCTTGAAATTATTATCATTCATAGAAAAAAAAAAATTTATTTTTTTATTTTTAGCAAATTGTCTCAGAAAAACCTATTTTGATCAAACCTTTTTTATTCTGACTCAGCAGCCCCATATCTCGGAATTAAATTTACTGTTGATATTGTATTTACCCGTATTCAGAAACTTGATACCTCGGAAACATGAGTTTATTTTATTTTTAAATTGAAAATTGAATTTTTTATCACAAATTTGCCGTCAAGCCTGGCCCAATTTTAGGTTAGTGTCACTTTCAGATTATCAATTTTACAAGTTCTTTCTCGAACCTTAATAACTTTATTTGATAAAAGTTTTTTGACCTCAAGTCAACAAGACTTTGGCTCGGGAGTGGACATTTTTTTCTCTTTAAATAGTGATTTCGAATTTATAGAAGGTTTTTTCGCTCCTTTGAAAAATTTACATTTTATTGGTTATCTAGTTCCATACAGTTGAAAATAATTTAACTAATTTTTTTGGTCATACCATAACCAACATTTTCTTCAAAATTTTATTACAAATTCAATTATAATCAAATTTAATAAATGTAATCAAATTTAATTTAGAATTATTGAAGTCGTGAATTTTCAATACTATAATAAAATAAAAATGATGGTATGTTTTTCAATTAAACTGAAGAAATTTTTAGTTTCATATGCATGCCTTTCCAGAAAAAAATGTACGATTAACCATGGTTAATCGTAATTTATGCAAGAATCAGAAAAGACATGTTTTATGTCAATATTTTCAAAAAATTGTAATGGCAAAGTATTCTGAATTTTCAAAATTTGCTTCGTTTTTACTAAAATCTATTTCTGCAAACAATTTTTTTTTTAGATAATTTTAATAAAGAATAAAGTTAAGAATCCTTCAAGGAATAGAATACAATTTTATCAATCATTTTACAAGTGACTTAATTTACAAGTGGAGTGTTGCTTAGTGAACATTCTTTTTTTGAACACTTTATTTAAATTTATTCATTCTATATTGAGTCAAATATAATTTCATTTAAAGAATGTATTTATTTGGAATCCTAAATTCGAAATTGTTTAATTTTAAACATTTGCAAATTGACAGTGTCTAATTAGAAATGTTTCAATTTAAATTATTTGAAGCTTTCAAGTAAGTTATAAAGCTTGAATTCAAAGTTAATCATTTTTTAACGTTTTCAAGAAACAATTGATACTTTCAAAGTCTTCCACAGTAAATTATTATTGAATTTGAATTACTATACTGCCGTACAAGGTAAAAAGATACATAAGTGACATTGCGGTTTAGGGTTATTCTCTTAAACTTGGCAATGGAAAAGTCGACCTAAGCGACAATGTCACTTATGTATCTTTTTAGTTTGTACGGCAGTATAGTTTTTCAACCCTTTCATATTTCAAGACTTTAAAATTAACGGATTTTATAATTATGAATTCTAATCAAGTAAAATTGTTCTTTTTAATATTAACAAACATGAACATAAACATAAATTCTGAGAAAATTAATGTGAATGAAATTTTTTTAAATTGATACCAACCCAGAAATACAGGTTCGAATTAACAATTCTTCACAGTAATAAAAGAAATAGAAGTCGTGATAAAGAAGTTTTCTTTTAAATTTTTCTTGAAGTCCTTATTACACTAGAATATAAAAACTTTTCACGTGTTCTCTGAAAAGAATCTCTTTAAATTCTAGAAGTTTCTCCATCCCTTTCCCAGCGATTTTAAATTTTCCACTTCAATCTCTTGGTCTCCAAGATTTTTCCTCATTACTTCAAAGGAATGTTACATCCATATATACCAAGAAGCGAAATCGAATTACTGCACTGACAAACTTAAAAAACTTTCTACTCTATTTTTCCTTTCGCTAATGATTATTTTTAATTAAAGGTTTATGCAAACCTTCCTGCTCCACAACTCTTTTTTTTCTTTAGTATTTGAATACCAAATAAAATCCGAATACAAATATTTTCCCAATATTCAATCGAGCTAGCGGAATTTATGAAACTAAACAATGGCAGTTTTAAATTCCATTTGGTTTTTTTTATTTTCATAATACACGAGTAATGCCTCTACGGTGTACTCACCCCTTGGGTATTTTGCGATTCGTGCGAGTGTGAGAATTTTTGCCATTCCATCGGCGGCAATTTGCCTGATGCATAGTCGATTCCAAAGTGCGGTGAATAAGGAGAAGCAGGAAAGAAGTTGGGGGATGAGAAGAAGAAGGCGAATGGAATAGGGAATATGGTAGGGAAAGGGAATCAGACCCCCTTGGGAACTTTCAGGCCGAATGCAAGACGCGGAAAAGAGCGCTAAGTGCCGACTGAGGAAAGTCAAATTTGCTCATGATAATGCGAAAATCTCGCGGAAAAGTAGAATTGTTTATCCGCAAAAGTGACGACTGACTTGGCTTGGCTTGACTTCCTTGAACTTACCTGAAACACAAAAAAAGAGATAGGATCGTAAGTTAAACCGCTGAATCAAGAACTATTCTCTCATATCTAAAGGGTGTTCTTTCAAAATCAATTTGACGCACTTTCATTTCAAAAAGTTCTGTTTATTCAAAATCGAATCACGGAAAAAAAATTAGTAGATCAGCAGATTTTAATATATTTGAATATATTTCTCTTATTACTGCAAATGGGCAGGGGCATCTAAGTCCCATATCACTAAGGTTATCTAATGTAACCAACTGCAGTTTAATATTTATGTTAAATTTATAATATTTCACCAAGCTTTAAAATATTACTTTGCATTTAATGTGTTTGAAATTCTGCAGATTCAAATTGGAACAGTAGATATTTTAAAAAATTGTCACTCAAACTCGTTCAAAGTTTAATAACTTCACGCAATATCAAATGAAACTGTAAATTCAAATAAAGGGTTACAACCCATCATTTCTATAAATTGGTCCACATTTGTTTCCCTGTCTTTACATTTACAAAAAAATAGTCACATACATATATAAGTACCGAAAATGGTACGTTATAATAAGAACCTAATTTGAATTATCATTCCGTTTCCGATAAATAAGAAAAGTACTACTTAAGAACTACGTAAATTGTTTAAGAAAAACAATAAATTAAGGTTTTTATTTTAAGAAAATTCTTTCATTCATTCTTCAGTAATTCTTCACTCATCGTAGAAATATAAATTCACGACTTTTATGCTCTTTCCTGACAAAATGAAGGACAATTTTGTCAATATTTAAAATGAATTAGTATTAATTATATAAAGTTATAAAAAAATAACTGCACTTCAACAATCTAAGAAGGCATAGACTGTTGTCCAGAAAGCCTGTAATTTAAATTGAATGTAACGGTTCCTTAGTTTCGGCTTTACAGTCAGCGGTGTAACAGCTTATAACACCCGAACTTTCAAACGCGTTTTTCTCGAAACTACATTTTTTAAACTGGCGACCATGATTTCTCAAAAACGGTTCAAATCGATTGCTTTCAAATTTCAATGGTACATTTAGCACACGTACGGCTATCGCCGGAACTAGGATTTTTTTTAAATATTGAACCGTTTTTGTATTTTTTTTTCATAAAAAAAAATAGTCGCAAAAAATCATGAAATTTTGGGTCTTAATGTTTAAAAGCATATAAAAAATTAAATTTTCAAGCTTTTCAAAAAATCCTAGTTCCGGCGATTGTCATCCACCTATAGATTAACATCCAATTTTGTTTTTAGATTTCGGATGAGCCACTCTGACAGAATCATGGTCGCCGTTTACCTACTTTTTTTCATATGGTTGCCATTCGCTCAAATAAAACTCGCAATCGAGATCATATTTTATCATATGAAAATTCAGAGTTACTACTAAAGACTGAATAAATATATAGTAAAAATTTGGAAGCTCTGTCTTCTTTAATTTCGCTACGAAAAAATTCGAAAAAACCTTTAAAAAAAGGCTGTCATACGGGATGACCCCCTTAAATCTCTATTACAAGGAAACATTTTCTGAATCAACATTTATACTACACCTGACGAAAATGTAATAGTTATTTAATGGCTGTATGTTATTACAAGGATTAGATTTTCTTAAGACACCTTCTATACAAAAAGAGGGTTAGCTCTCGAAAAAGCGAGTCAGAACTTTTCTTATCGGTACGGAGATTACTAACGCTTTAACGAACTTTCTCAGCGCGATGTGAGTGAAAATCCCTCTCTACACCGAATGGTTTCCATCCCAAGAATTTCGTAAATCTGGCTAAACCTTCAACGACAAAAAACATAAAAGGTGATTTACGGTTGAAAAGGAAACCAAGAAGCACGAGAAAATGACCAACTAATCGATACAGCACGTGTGGAAAATGAAGAAAATTTATTTAGGTATAACTCGAGAAGGATAATAATTAAATAAAAATTATTCTAAATTTTTTACGTACTCAGTCTAAGAAAAGTGAAGGAATACATTTTCTCGTCGGCCCATCTAACAAAGGTTAGTATGCAAATACACTTTATATTATATATTATATGATGAACTGCTGGCGTTGTGACGAAGTAAATACATATTTTCGCGAAACGCACAAGCAAAAAATTTACGCAATTTTCAAATTAAGTTATTAAACAATTACAAACTTTGAATTGCTCCAAACTCGATCAATGTACTTTCTGATGGCTACATTATGCATAAATAATGAGAAATTAATTGTATTTAACCATAAAATGCACTTAAGTGATATACGAGTAACGCCTCACGAGAAGACAAATCACTCCTGCCACATTTACTGACTTTAAACATTTTAAAATAGGATATTCAATTTTTTTGACAATAATATTTTTACATTTAGAAACTACTATGTTTTCCACTTACTTATAAATATTTATTTAGAATTCAGGATTAATATTAATGTTTCAGTCTCATGTGTGTGTTTTCATGGAAATGTCCAAGAACATTAAAAATCAACCAAATCAATAAACAAGTACCCCTCAGTAACAAGAATTTAAAATGAAAATAAATTCTGAGCTCTGATATGCACTTCTCCCACTAAAACTTGAAACCGTACAGCCCGTTCCACATAATGCCCTTAGACTTTTAGAAATCAGTCGTTTTCCTATAGTGACAACAGCAACTAGTCACTTTCGTTACAAAAGATGTGTTTTTCAAAAAAACGACGAAAAAATATGTGCAATGGTAATGTGTTGATTTTCTTACACCATTGCTACGGTTAGTAATGATATATAAAGATATAAAAAAAACTGGTGAGATTAGAGAAATTATGTTAACTCAAAACCTTGTTTTCAAATGAAAAACAAAATTCGTGAATTTTCATTACAATAATAAAGCAATTCTCTATTTATTCGTCATCGTTTTCCATGATATAATTCTTCAATTAGTTCATTTATGTTTCATCGTGAATTAGTTACAATTATTCACAACTAATTACATTTCATTTTATATCCTTTAATATTATATGATTATTATAAATATTATTGTATTTCGAAAAGAAAATTATACAACAAAAAGAGTCATAATTGTATTTTACTTTCTAAAATTATATATTTCCCGTCACTGTTATTTGTATCGAAACATTTTACTGAAAATGTAAAATTGGTTTTGTTAAGAAATAAATCACTGAAGAGGACTCTCACATGCGTCGAAACGTCTGATTAAAAAAAAGACAGTTTTGTTTTATTACAGGACCCTAAAGCACATACAAAGAAAAACCAACTCAGTTCATACCAGAGGGTCAATATAATTCCCCATCATGCATTTCATTACAAACTTCTTGGAATCTTTTAAAATTTTCTCAAATTAAAAATTTTCTAACATATTCCGAAAACCCCTGAAACTTTTCAAAGCTCTTGAAAATGCCTTGGAATCTTTTAAAATATGTACCCTAAAATATTTCCAATTCTTTGAAATTCCATTAAACTACTAAAATGAAATGAAAATGCTTTTGAATCTTCCAAAATACCCTAAAATATCAACCTATAATTTAAATTCTTTGAAATATTTTTAAACACGTTGAAACGTTTTAAAGCTCTTAAAAATTCCTGGGAATTAAAAAAAAATCATTCGAATCCTGTGAAATTATTGAATTATAGTGATAATTTCTTAGAATCTTTTAAAATACCCTAAAAGATTTCAAAATAATTGAAAAAAAAAAAATCAGAAATAGGCATAGACACACCTGAATTCAACAGTGGTTAACACATGGGTAAAATTGAAAGAAAAGTGACTAAAGTGATGTTTTCATTTAAAAATGTGACTAATAAGTGATATGAGAAAAGAGTGACTGTGCGACGACCCTGATTGTTCTTGATAATTACTTAAAGTGCTTCTTAAAGAAATTCCTTGACTTTCGCAACATTTCAAAATCCTTGACATTTCCCTTACTTTCCTTGCCGAAAAAAATTCCCCGACTTTTCCCTGATTTCCAGGTTTTTAATTAAAAATCGATGTTAAAAGATTACTTCGGACAAGTAATTTTTTGACGAACAAGAAAAATCGGCCTCAATCTGGATTTGAACCAGGAACACCGTTATGCGTGAGTGGAGCGTTAACCAATTGGTAACCGAAATTGATTAACACTCCAATCATGTATTGCGGTGTTCTCGGTTCAAATCCGGGCTGAGGCAGATTTTTTTGATTTTTTAAACAATTATTGGTCCCAAGTAATCGTTTACCATCGAATTTCAATTAGTTACAATTCGAAAATTCCGACGTAAACATTGTTTAAAAATTGTAATAAAATCTTCCAAAAATTATTTAGACCAAAATTATTTATTACAAAATTTCAGTTTTTTCAATATGACCGCAACACGTTTCAGACAAAAGTTGGTGAACTTATCCGAAAATTTTTTGTTTAATGATTGATAAAAATCAACAAAAATTAATGATTAATTTCCAAAAGTTTTCAAGTTTATCGATAGGAACAAAAAGTGACTGAAATATGTGCAATCTCTAATAAATGAACGAAATTAAAAATTGGACAAGTAATTGTTAAAATTCACGAGTGTCAGGCTTAAAATCGAAGATCGTCGATGCAATTTAATCGGATTTATGGCACACTTGGTACTCTTAACTCAGGTGCTCGCTCTCGAGACGAGCTCCCTCGAGGCACAAATTTTCAAAGTTGCTCTTCTCCGGGCTCTTTCCCACCCTAGTGAGCTCTCTTACACAAGTCTGGTAATTCTCTCTTCGATTTCGCTTTGTCTCTCTTTCTCTATATTTCTCTCCATCTTCTTCCCACCTCTTACAGACGATCGCTAGTTTACGCTTCGCCGGACAGGGTTCCTCGACGACTTGGAGAGGAAGAAACCAAAAGAGAGACTGTGAAATCGGACAGGAGAATATGTGCCAGGGATCCGTTTGCGACGAGAGCAAGAATTATATGCGCTTCAACAAATCCAGACGGCTTCAAATCCCTCTTTCTAGATCTCAATGTAAAAACTACACGCGGCGAAAAGAAATCATATTATTTTTATTCCTTTTCACAAAGACAATATGAATTTTTGCATACTTTTGGAAATTGGACAGTTGCAATAGTTTTTCCTTCAAATAATAGTTATTTTATTCTTAGTATACTATTTTTGTACATTTCATTTTTATCTATTATGAAAATAATAATAACGAAAATATACATGTTCAATTGAATGAAGAAAAATAAGAATCTGCTATCAAAAAAGTGAATTCAATAATAGGCACTATTTCTAAATAAAGCATTGAAAATGATTAAACTTTATAGCAGTAGCCATCCAAAATTAAAAATGGAAATCTTAAAAATGTCGCAATTTGAAACGTATATGTAATACCATCGAAACTAAATAATTTTGGAAATGAGCAATAAATCTGAGGCCTTTAGAGCTAAACTTTGTTAGAATTAGGCATTCAAAAATGGTTAAATTTAAATTAGAAACAATTTTGAATACAAAATTTTAAAATTAATGTTTTAAAAATTCCATTTAAATTATATCTAATTCCAAGCAATACCAAGTATCAGTTGGGGATTTTTATTAACCAGCCACTAAAAATTAAACAACATTAAAGTAGGAAACATCGAAATTGAACGATTTTAACATTCGTTTAAACGACGACAACTTTTAAATTTAAATTGGCACCGATTTTTTAAATCAAAAAATGAACAACTAAACATTAGGAGATATGATTAAGAACAGCGTTTTCAAATTAAAGCTTACAAATAAATCACATAATCTTAAATTTCACGTCCTTAGAAGTACAACATTTTCTAATTAAAAACTGCAAGCTCAATGATTTTAAATTTGAAAATTTTACATTTATTAAGTACTTCTACTAATTGTCACTAGAAAACTATCAATATATAGTAAAATCGTCACTTTCTAAATCTGAATTAGTTAAAATTTCTTAATTGAGCAACAAAAAGTCAATCATTAATTTAATTTGTTATTATTGAATATTTTATTAGGAATTAAATTAAACTCAAAGTGACCAATCATCAGATAAACACTTTTAAGTTATATTGTTTTATTAACAAACTAGTGGCATTATTTCCACTAGTATTTCGGTAATTTCGTCTCTTAACAATTTTTTAAATTTAACTAATACTCGTAATTTGTTTAAATTTACACGTTGTAAGTACTCTGGGGTAATGTATACCATCAACCTCCAATTTTAGCTCTTGTTTATATTTATAAGAATAACAGTTAGTTTTAGAATTAAACTGTAACCTATTTGTATGAACCAGATGATTCTCAAACAAATAAAGCACTACACTATACACTAGTGACTAGTTTAAATTTACACGTATAAAATCGAAGCTTTCAACACTTTCCAACTGAACAATTGAAAATTAAACCCCATGAAAGTG
The DNA here is from genome assembly GCA_932178445.1 of Andricus quercusramuli. Classification (NCBI taxonomy): domain Eukaryota; kingdom Metazoa; phylum Arthropoda; class Insecta; order Hymenoptera; family Cynipidae; genus Andricus; species Andricus quercusramuli. The sequence goes on along the minus strand of CAKNXH010002392.1, from coordinate 73,159 downwards.
AAAAAACTTTGATATTAAACTTTTATAAATTGAACATTTCAAAGATTTCTGGTTAAAAATATAAATCCATGCTATCATTTGCAATGTTCTATATGAAAATTAATCCTCCCTTTCAAAAAACATTAATAAAAATTTGAAAAAAGAAAACATGACCCTCTTCCAATTCACGGAAAAATTGAAAATAAAAAGTTCCATCCTTTGATTTCAATATTAAAAGCAGCAAGTTTGCCCCTCGTTAATTCAATAAAAATGTTCAATAATGCTTCCATTAATAACCAGAATTACATCCTTCCAAATCATTAAAAATGATAAAAACAAAAAAAAAAAGTCTCCTGCGATTCAGGAAGAAATAAAACTCAATACTTCCTCCCTTCTAACTCAATAAAAACGTTAAAAATAAAAAATGATCCTTCTTCCAATTCGTCGAATATTGAAAATCTGAATTTCCTCCTTTCCTACTCAATAAAAATATAAAAAAAATTAAATGTCCCTTTGCTAATTGAAGAAAAATAAAAAAATAAATTTTCCTCGTTTACAGCACCATAAAAATGTAGGAAAAAGAAAAATGTTTATCTGTCAATTGGGAACAAAATTTCTCTATTTTTAAAAATTAATATGGTGAAATTCAAACGTTTTTTTATGCATGACTCATTCAAGTTTAATTATCTTAATTTTAAGTCGTTTCAAATTAATAATTATTAAATGAATATTAAAATATTTTCAAGTATTTAAAATTTTGTATTTTTTTTATTACAAAATTTCAAATTGATTGGGTTAACAATGGAATATTGTAGACTAAAATAATATTTCAATAGGATCTGAAAATTAATGAAAGCGTTCAATTATGAATCTACTGATTTAAAATAATTTAAAAATTGAAAATAGTTCATAAATTTTATAAGTACTTGACACTTTTTTATCCGAATTTTTCAAATTTAAAAGCTTTTAATGTTTAATTTTTTACGCCTTTGAAACTGCATTTCCTAATTCTTTAAATTAAAAAGGTACGCTTAAAAATGAAGACTTAAAATGAAAAATTTTCAAAATAAAAATTTTGAAAATTACTCATTGAAAACTGAATGATTTCATCATTGAAAAAATTAACAATTGAATTTTATATTAAAAAAGAGACTGAATCGAACTTATTTTTAATTAAATTATATCATGTAATATGAAATTTGTGATGTTTCAAATGATTGAATAGATTTTTTTTAATTTATAAATTTTTGCTAAAAATAAATTCACTTTCACTTCCCGGTTTAAAAAAGCCCGGTCATTTCCAGGTTTCCCAGTCCAGTAGGCTTCCTGAAAAAAAATCGTGCAGTCTAGTGTCAGCCTCCACTTTAGCATTCGAAATTCGATGTAAGGGAGGAGCGAATACGGCGCACTGGGAATTGCAGCGGGGTCACTTTCATAAAAATCTACGTACTATGAACAAGTGAGATTAGGTTCAGAATATGCATTTATCACTACAACATGAAATAATGCAAACATCAGGTTAAAATTTTAGAATTTTAAATTAGATTAAAATCAAATTTGAAATCCTATTTAACGTCCAATAAATGATTAATTATTTTTAATTTGTAAACAGATAAAATTAACAGTGCGCGCCGCATTACCCAACAGGTAGGGTGAGTTGACTCATGTGGACTTTTTCGGAAGACTAAATAATTAAGCATTTTAATTGTTTCAGTAGCATAGCATTATCCACTTCTCCCCTATCCAGAAAATCGTAGATTCGCTATTTCATGGAAACTATGCTACATTGCATGTATGCTATTGGCGGTTGACGTTTACGTTGACATTGGATCGGCCACTTCGCCAGGGCGAGTTTACAGGACAATACAGATGACAGAGATACCATACCAACGTCCAATGCGTTGCGTTGGCACCAACTGATTCGGACCGATGCGACGTGGCTTCAGCCTCAGCTTGATAATGGCGTATAATGGCATTGTTATGCCACATTTGCGGTCAAGTGGTTAGTGTTCGCCCACACTCAGCATGACCACTGATGACCACCTCCTGAGTCCCGAGATCCGAGTCTCGTCCAATGTCCCAAGTCCATCTCACTGCTACTCACCAATGACCAATGCAACGGTAGGACTCACCCACTCTCCTTGTCAACGAAAACCCAACCTATCTTACGCCTACGTCGCGCAAGCACGCATATCTGCCTGCTTGCTTGTGCTAGATAACATTTTGCGCAAAATCGATCGACCTCGGTGTTAGGTTATGCGAGTCGTAAAATGACAAATACGAGCAGCATGACTTTTATGCCTGAACCGAGGCGAGGGGTTAACCATTACAAATTTTGATTTACACCAGAATTCAAAGAATTCAAGAGAATTCAAAAGAATGTAAGATTATTCTAAAGAATTCCAGATAACGAAAAAAGTGAAGGACGCCAAAAGAATTCGAAGAATTCAAACGAATCCGAAATACCGCTGTCAAGTACTATGGGTGTATTCACTATGTGTGCATTTCTTTTTTGGACATTTTATGAGCATTTTGCTTCCTCATGGGTATCAAATAAATTTTCTTTCTTAGAGAGGAAGCTTTTCTGATGTGTCCCCTAAGGGCTTACATTTTTCTTGTATCTCTTCCCTATTCCTTTAAACACACACTCCCACGCACTTACTTGGTGGTGGGAGGGGGACCTACAGTTTAAGGAGGGTTCCGAACCACCAAGAGCAACAGCCTTAAGTACTTAGAGAACCTTTTTCTCTAGAGGTACCGGTCCCACGACTCTCCGGAGATGAACAACTCCCTTGCTAGGCTAGTGTTCACCGTATGGGCCACCGAGGCTCTTCCAGAGTGCGAGGCGGGAATCAAACCCGCAAGCCGACGGAGTGGGTCCAAAGCCTTAACTTTTCTTAACTTTTGTCTAACAAAATAAAAAATGGACACTCACTTTTCGGCACTCGCGGAGAGCTTTAGTTAGTGGATGTGGCTGGCGTTAACAGTCTTCTAATGGGCTCATTAGTCAGTTTAAGTGTTTATGTGTGAATCGTAAAGTACGATAACTCTCTCCACCTGGGTGGATTGCTAGAGAGATTGATCAGCGACCAGTGTCGGAGTGGTGTTGTGAAATGAGTATGTGGTTTCAAAAAGCAACACGCGATTCCTCGATTGATCTAAAATGTATCCCTTCTCTGACACATCTCTTACTTACCCGTACCGCATACGTCCCCGTATCTATATCTCAGTAATATAGTGAGGTCAGAACCGAGGGACTATTCACTCGTGAATCCAGTGAAACGTTATTCTGAGGTTCAATTCATTAGAAACTCTTGCGATGTGATGTTTCTCCTTAAAATCGGTTGATTGCGGTTATCGTCGCTTAAAAATTTATTTTTACCTTAAAGGCACTTGACTAGCCATAATGCTTCTTCATGTCTCTTACGCATAGGGATTCGCAAGGTGGGCACATGCGTAAGCGGGGGAGGGAGGCTATCGCTCTTTCCTCCTCGCCCACACTACTTATCAATGCTTAATTCGTGTTAAGCTGGATTGTTCTATGAAAATTCGCTCGTATTCATCTTTAAAATCGGCATAATCGTGTTTTCTGGCGATAATTTTATGGATTCATCGATAAATTGACTTGTTCTTTGTAATGTGATGTTAATGTAGATCACGATTTAACTGCAAAAGTAGCGTCTTTTGTTACGTTCCTTTATTCCGTGTTACTTGCACCGTTTTCTATCGCTAAAAACAAAAGATTCGAGATCAATCAATGTCTTCTGTTATAACGAACAACTTTTTGATTGACGGTAGTGTTATATTTCAAATTAAAAAAAAATTTCCTCATTTAAACAATGTAACTTTTTCTAAAAACTTTACAAGCCGCTATTGATTGATCACGAAAGGTCATCAAAGGTTCATCAGTAGGTAGATCAACGTGTCTCGAAGACGCGAACAATTGCATCAAATGCTGTACTGTGATATTCCCAATATCAAAAACATGTTCTCTTATGTACAAGGCAAAAAATTTTGTTTCAAAATTAGAAAACAGATTCGTACGTCATGGAAGGCCATGAAAGGTTCTTCAATAGGTCAGTCGATGTGTCTTCAAAAAAGCGAAGATACCATAAATACAGTCCGGAAGTATTACTAATATTAAAAAGGTTTCCTCATATAAATAAGATAAACAAGATATTTTCAAATATTATAAATAGATATTGAAAGATCATAACAGGACATGGAAGGTTCTTCAATAGGTTATTCGACGCATCTCTGAGACGCGAACAAATATATGAAATATAGTACTGCAATATTCCTAATATCAAGGAATTTTTTCTCATGTAAAAAAGAATAAACCATTTTTATAAACTTCATAAATCAGTAACAGTAGGTCATAAAAAGCTCCACCATACATCGATTGATGCGTCTCGAAGACGCAAACAAATACATCAGATATAGTATGTTTGTACTTCGAACGTTAAAAAAGCATTTTTAATCATCCACATCCTTAATCTGAGTATTTTAGAATTTCAGTTTTTTATAGTGTTTTTTTTTTAATCGTCAAACTTGGAAAATTCATTAAGTGTTCAATCATTGTACCGATTACCCAATCTAACTTTTTATCTAAACTATTAACGATTGTTCTTTTAATACAGAAATGGGTAGATAAATATAGTGAAAAATACAGAATTCCGATTGAACAAACTTTTCAACCTTGAAGCTATAGTCCAAGGAATGAATAGATTCAGTAGAGAAAGTCGTGTGTGGTCAGACGTAAAGAATTCCAGAAATGACTACTAGTTTTTCATACAGAAAATTTGTTTTTCAAAATAAAATTAACAATTTTGAAGTGCGTTTCTTTACCATGCAGTAGTGTATTAATGAATTACATTTAATTAACCTTCCAGCGCTCGCGCCTCGTGAAGTCAGAGCAGCGCTCGCAAATCGGCTGTTTGGCCGCCCTTAGTTTTCGGAGTGTCTTTTTTTTCGGTTTCAATAGTTTTTTCTTTTATGTATCAAGGGAAAGTAAGTGCAGGAACATCTCGCAGACGATTCAAGATCATAAATATATTTGAAAACTGCATTACAAGCATGAGAATCAAAATAAAAATAAAATTTGTCAAAATCTGACGTCTTATTATCTAGAGAGAGAGAGTATACCTGGAGTGGGAACCGTCCAATTACACAATTTTTCAAATGGCGAGCATATTTTTAAAAAAGGCTGCGCGCTGGAAGGTTAAAGAAGGTTCTTTTGTAAGAAACTAGCTACCAAGAAAGATTTTTCAGTGAAAAATACATCAAAGAGACCTACATTTTACCTGAGCACAAGTGACCAGGTTGGTAATTTTCAAGTAAATATAGTTAGAACAAGAAGTTTCACGGCAACGTACCTCACGGTTCGATGCTGTTCCACAGGAAGTGCACCTCTTCCATCCTGCACTTACTCTTTCACTCTTTTACTCCTTTCTTCCTTCTTTGCTTTTTCTGGCTCTCAGGGACTCACACTTCCTCTGTCCTCAGTCTTGGCACTCTCGCGTAACCACGCATGCATCAAGCCACAAGTGGCAAAAATGTAGTTAGTAACGAAAAAGGCAGGAAATAACAGAGAAGAGATGGGTGGCAATTAAAGGCCAACATCTTGCTGATCGAAGCGTGACGAATCAAGGTAAAAAAAATACTGCTGGAGTAATTGAAACAATCAGGAGGAAAGAAGGGCAGAGAAAGGAAACATAAAGAAGGAAATGGAGAATAAGGAAGTTAAATGAGAAAAAGAAAAGGAAGAAAATCTTGGCAGTAGGCCGAGAGAAGAAACGTGGGTATTTGCCTCACTCGTATTGCTTCAACTGACAGTCTGCAACCTGTTGAATCGACGAGGCATCGTAACTGGAAGACTTGAATCAAAGAGTAATTTCAGCAAAGAGAATGCCTTATCCTTCCCTTCTTTAAGAACCTGATAAATGCTCTCTTTTTCTCGGAGCAGTCGAGAACGAGACCCAGATGACTGTAATTGAACTTGGAAAGCTTCTTTATGACCTCGAAAAAAAACAACCACCAGGAAGAAGAAATAATAGGAGTTTTCTAAGGGCTTCCGTCCGAAAACCCTGATGGACCTGTAGAATCCTTTAAAAGAAACTTTACTTTTGATTCTAGAAAATGATTTATACTACAATCTAAATATAATCAACTCAATGAGAATTAAGACTAGTTATTCAAGGTTCTCGTGAGACCTCCCACTTTAGTTCGAGCATGGCAGTGTTGGAATAATCGACTCTGCAACTAGAGTTTATGATAAATAATTATTAATAATTAATGATAGCAATATTTCGAGAAACTTGAGAAAAAAATAAACATAATTAAAAAAAAATATTCGGCCTTTCCTCAAAACAGCAAAGATCTTGTATCCAAAGACATCGTACTCCTGCCTAAACTAAAAAAATCGAATCGCTCTAGTGATTACAACATGCAAATGGGCAAAATATGCTTGAACGGTCCAAATCTCTGAGAGAAAGATTGAAGGTCAGAGCACGTAATGAGTTTCCCACAAAGTTCTACAAAATTAGCAGCAGCTAAGTACGATTCTGTACCGACCAGTTAGAAGGACCTGGTAAAACAGGTCACACGGTCATTTCGGATTAGTGGCTGACGAGAAAAGAGGGAGATGAGAAGAGAGTATAGCCGAGGACACTAAGAACAAAGATAGCAGGTCAAGTGGTCAGACGGGAATCTACTGCAACTTTTAATCTCACTTTACAAAAGGATAGGGTGATATTTACAGTAAGTTGTAAGTTTACTTTCCTCTGAATATTCCCTGGTTAATGCACAGTTTTTCAGGCTCATTCATCTTCTAAAACCACTTGAAAGTGAAGGATGGAAGAACCGGGTGGCCACTCAAATTAAAAAAAAAATTCTAGGCAATTTTCCAATTTTCCGGTAAAAAATCCAATGCTTCCTGGGTGACGTTTAAATTTTTATTATTATTATCATTATTATTATACAATTAAGCTAAATCCCTTTCGGGGTAAGAGTTATTCGCCCGGTTCTAATTTCGTCACTCTACTGGGGTTATAATGATGATTATTTTATACTAATTGCTTTATTATATGTGTTTTGTAACGAATTAAACATTTTAGAACTTTAAGCTTATATAGATAATGTTAATTATTGTAAAAGTTATTTCAGACTTCACAGCCCAAAATTGTCTCAAAACAGGGGAAATGGAGCAATTTTTCAAGAAATTAGGGGAATAAATTCTTTTAAATAACTTTCATGTAGTTACCACATTCCTAAGATTTCAAGTCAAAATATATTGCATTTTCAATAAAATAGTGGAATTTTCAACCGAAAAAAAATGATTCTGTAACAACACGAAAGGTGAATTTTCAACCGAATACTTAAATTAAAAAAAGTTTAACCAAACAGTTGCATTTACAACTTAATATTTGAACTTTTAAGCAAAACAGATGAAATTGCAGTGAAGAAATTGAATTTTCATCAAAATAGTTGAATTTTCAACCTACCAAGTCTAATCTTCAAGCAAATAATGGATTTTCAAGAAAAGTGAATTTTCAATCCAAAAGAACGAATTTTCTATATAAAAAAAAAATTCTCAACAAAACCGTTGAATTTTCGATAGAAAAGATGATTTTTTAACAAAACAGTGCAACGCTCAACTATATAATTAAATTTTCAACCAAATAGTAGAATTTTTAACCAAAAGAGATCAATTCTAAACTATAAATACCATACTAGACTTTTTAATTTGAAAGAATTAATTTTTAACCATAAAAGATACATTTTCAACCAAGTAAGATGACTTCTCTAGAAAAATATGAATTTTTAATCCAAAGGGACGAATTTTCTATCCAAAAAGGTAAATTTTCAACAAAGCAGTTCAATGACCAGTTGAATTTTCAACAAAATAATTAAATTTTTAACAAGGAGATTACTTCAGAACAAAAATACAATAGTATTATACATTTTTCAAACACAAATAATTGAATTTCAGCCAAAAAATATGACTTTTAAAGAAAATGATTGAATTTTCAATAAAATAACTCAATTTTAAACAAATAGTCGATTTTTTAACTAAAAGTTATGAATTTTTGACGAAAAATATGATAAAAGACTTTTTAATTAAAAAGAGTTGAATTTCAACCATGCAAGAATAATTTTCACGTAGTGTATACAGATACAGCATTTTTTCCGTATTTTAATTTTGTAGTACGGCGTATTAGTGACTGGTCATAGAAGAGTGATCTGTCACATCTCGAACCACTTTTCCAATCCTGACTTTAAAAAATGCGAGTGCCAGTGACTAGTCACAGGAAAGTGATTGTCAGTATTCGTGGTTTGAATCTGAAATGCTGCCATCTGCTAGACAAGTCGCAAATTTAGTGATGAAGTATATTATTATAGGAATAGTGAAGTGATGTGCAATTCTTTGGTGTGCTTATAGTATGTAATGTTCTTGATTATATGACAGATTGTGTGAATTTGTAACTTAATACTCCTCATTTTATGATAGAGTAATAAAATATTCTACTATTTTTCCAAAGTAGCAAAAAATATGATCGGAACAGAAAGTTCCTCATTGACACAAAAAATTTGCCGGAGTAGAAACCTTAAATACGTCAAAATTTGCCGGAGCTCAATACTCGATCTAATTTTTAAGCAAAAGATGAATTTTCAATCCAAAAAGACAATTATATTTTCAAAAAGACGAATTTTCAACAAAAAAATTGAATTTTCGACCAAAAGAGATGAATTCTGAACCAAAAATATAATAGTGAACTATTCAATCATGAAATATAAGCTTTCAGCCATAATAGTTGGAATTTCTTATTGGGTTCTATTTTTTCCTGACAATGTTTACCCCCCCCCCCACGTAACGGGTTTTCTACAGTAAGAATATGTAACTTTAACATCGCCTTAACGCTCTAGATGCCCCCCCCCCCTCTTCCAAGGTGTTACGTATGTTTTTAACGCGCTCCAAGCGAAAAAATGAGAAGAAGCGGAATTTTCTTGAAAGCAGGAGAAAAAGAGGAATTTTTTAAAAAAGAGGGAAAACTAGGAGATAGATAAAAGAGTGTGAACTAACAGGAACATTAATTTTTAACGAAAAATTAATTTAAAAATCTTAAATATAAAATGGATCTTCGATATTTTAATGGAGATGGTTGGCAACACTAAGCACAATTTTAAACACATTTTTTTCGAAGAGCGAGACGATATTTATCGCAAAACAAAAAATAAGCCTGAAAAATTTCCGGCTTTGTCTCGGTGATCAAAATACCAGGCTAATTCACGGTTTGCCGATCAGTGGCCACCCTGAAGAAGGTGGAATAAAATTTATTATGAAAAGCGAAAGCTGAGACCTGATCTGAAGATTGGCAAACTGAGCGACGAAGAGTGTGAAAATCCAAAGAAGAAAAAAAAGAGGAGGACGAGGTGGAGGAAAATAAAGGAGATTCAACTAAAAAGGGCAGACAGAGGAGAAAAGGGGAATAAAAATGGGGGGAGGGCGATGAAGTACGTGACGGGGAGCAATGCAGCGCGTCGATGTTACGGTGGGGTGAGCTCTGAGCAGCACGGCGCGGCGCGTCGTGCATTCCTTAGTTCCAAGGTTGGGGTCAAGGCACACCTAAGTATCCATTGCGAGTCGACCAACTTGACTGCTGGGTCTCTCAGTTGTCCAAGTCGACATTCAATAAAGTTGGACGCTTGTTTGTTTCACTGAAATTCACTAACGAGCCGAACTGTCGAAGAGAGTTTCCTTCCCTGATATGTTTCAGCCCTAGGGTTTCCCTAATGGGGCTCATATACATATATATTGAAGATACAAAAACAAGGGATGCCCTTATTCTTAATATAATTTTATACCACCATTTCCCTTCTAGCATTTGATTCGGGGGCTCTTATTCTTTTTTGATTGGCCATAACTTAGGATTTCAATATTTTACTCAAGCTTCAACCTTCGGAAGAATATTTTTCATGTTCTCATTGAAATATTGAAATCCTGAGTTATGGCCACTAAAAAACGAATAAAAAGTAGAACACAGTTCCATGTTGAATACTTTGGATAAATTAGTTATGGAGAAGAGAGTTTCGTGAATTAGAACTATCTTTGGGAGAATTTTCAACTTTGATCGTGTGGATGTAAATGATTTCGAGTTTAATCTCAGTTGGTAGTTTTCTTGGGAATCCCAAGTGTTACAAGAAGCTGCATTTAAAGTAAAATTTAGAGTTAAGTTATGTAGATTTCTCCTTGAATTCAGTAAGAGAATTTTAGTTTGTTAGACAAAGTGCAGTACGTCTTTGGTTTGTTTGTTTAGAGTTTAGCAAAGGTTCTTAAAAAGGAGCAAACTTATTGAGGAAACGTTATTTCATAACCTGCTAGGAGTTCCTAGTTCTGCTTACACTTTGAAAGAAAATTACTCTTGTTAATGCAAATTCTCTTCATCTCTGAAAATAAAATCGAAAGTAACCTGATTGAGTTTCGCCACTGTTACGGTGGTAAAATGTAGTAGTCGATAGACGATTACAGAGTTTTATAATCGTGGTTGCTAATTTTCTGTTGGGAAACTCGAAGCTAAATCGATAAAGTCTTTCCAACAAGAGCAAAGCCACTAACTCCTTTTCCGTTTTGCACTTCAAGTTGAAACGATTTAAGGGACTGACCTACATAATTATAGTATAGTAAAATCAAAAGAAGCAGAATTTCCACGCTTCTGATTTAGAGATTTAAATGTATTCAATTTCAAAATACTATTTAGGACGATGAATATCCAACCCATTCAATTAAAACTCTTGTTTACACATTCATTTACAGATTAACTCTAAATCTTATCAAGCTCATCGTGGCTTTATATCGAAAAGTATTATTGCAGGGTGGATTTGAATAGTGACTGGATTAACTAGACACTAAACGAGGGCCTTGACAAAGCTGACTCAAGAAATAATATTGTGAAGGGAGATGTTGTTCGTTCGTTAGGAAGGGTGAAAGCCTAGTAAAAAATAAAGTGCACGTCAAAGGTTAGAAATAATTCAAATTGAAAGCTTAAGAGAGCAGCAAATGAAAGGGAGAATACGATCTTTTCCTTTCGCGTTTCCTTTTCCCCACGCTCTAATCCGGAAAATCCTACCACCCCTGAGGCTCAACATAATACAGATTTACTCTCTGATCACAGCTGAATGACGAACTGTGTCGAGGTGAAAGAAGAAGTTTCTACCTCTTTATTTATTCCAATAATTACCAAGTGACAATGAATACTTTCTTCTGTGGGGGAAATTTTCACAATGCAGTTGATTTAAAGAAGATGTACACGTAATTCGAGAAGAAAAATATTACTTCTTCGTTTATTTTTGTCAACCATTTTCGTGGGAAGTCAACAACTGTCAAGCTGAGTAAGCTCGGCTTTCAAACTCTGTAATCATTACAAATCTACAACCAGACGTCCTTCCAAACGAGTTCTACATCTACTGATTGCGAGACAAAAAAGTTGCACACACATAAGGAATGCACAGTACCTTTGTAGTTACCTCTTTTAAACAAAATTGTATTGACAACTATTCAGGTGTGGAGGCTGTAAATTTGCTTCAAAAATCCAAATTTTCCTTTTAGAGTATACGGTATCAATTTCCAAAGATGACCACATTTTGTGTAGCTGCTGTACTGAATTCTAAAGAAAAAAATTGAGAGGGATATCCCTAAAAAGATGGAGCTGGCCATTCATGCACCGAATTCATGAGCATACTATATATGTACCTGCATAGTGCCCTTCCTTTCCCTTGCAAGGTCATAAAAAGTGCATCGTATGTGGCACACCCGAGGGCGAAAGGCGGCTCCCCCTCTCGTCCTTCATTGAGTCTCAAGGTCTTCTCACCACACTCTTCTTCTACATCTTAAACGCTTGGAATTACTCTCACAATGTAGAATACTTACAACATTTAGAATGCAGACTTAATATTTTACATATCTTTACTGCGATGTAAAACTGAAAGATACTAGGAGAGAACGAAAAAAAAAGTTCATTATCGTATGTAGAATAAGTCAGGGTGTCTAGTGATCAGGCAATTTGAAATTCCCGGGTTTTTCCCGGTTTTCTCCCGGTTTTTTCCCGGTCAAATATTTTTCCCCCGACCAAGTTTTAGATGTCTTTTTGTGAATTTTTGAAGTCCATGTGTACATAGAAACATGAATTTCAACATAATATACATAGAAAAAATCTGCCCGTTGCTCGAGCACACAATTTGAATGTTCGATTTTTTGAAGAAAACTCATAAAGTTGTTATGATTATCTTGTAGGTACATAGAATTTTCAACTCTTAAAAAAATGGTCTCAAAAAGTTTGAAAATGCTATAACTTTTTGAATTTTGATCCAAAATAGCTGACTGACGAACTTGTCTTTTTCTTTTAGGTCTTAAAAAAGTGTGTACAGACTGCAGACAGACTACAGATAACAGACTACAGACAGATTGCAGACTACAGACAGATTTACAGACAGATTTTACCTTCATAAAAATCGTTTTTTTCTGACTTAGTGGGTCTCAAAACATGGAGATTTGATGAAACCCGACTAAGAGAAATTTTACATAAAACCAATACCTTCTCATTAGGATGAGAATGTCAAAAATTACATAAATAGGTACTTAGGTCAAGCATAAGAAGGAACCTTGCGACTGTAGATAAAGTGGAAATGGAATAAAAAGAAAATTAAGTAGAAAAAAGTCGATTTTTCGATCAAATACAAAAAATTCCCGGTCATAAGGAAAATTCCCGGGGTTTTCCCGGTTTTTTCAAGGTCCAATAAAATTCCAGGGTTTTTCCCGGTTTCCCGGTCCGCTAGACACCCTGTAAGTATGTATATATGTATCCAGGCTTCACAGTCCCTACAGGATAAAAAATAATGCCCAAAGGGTACTTTTTCCACGATAAAGGGGTTTCCCTTTTTTACAAAAATGGGGTCTGATAAAGAAGTCAGTAGAGTAGACTCTCCCAAAGTGCCTTCTCTCGGCAAGTGCCTCTCCCGTTCAAGCAACGGGGTATTTAAGAGAGCCTACTGTAGATTTTACATAGGTATAGGTAGACATTTTTCTGCTCTTTTTGAAATTAATTTCTTATCTAGCTTTGAAAAATCTTTTAGGAATATGAAGATTTCCTACTGATAAAAATACAGTAGACAAAAAATCACGAAAAGCTGAAAGAAAGAAAAATGGATGAATACAACGTTTTTCTAACGTGTTCTATCAGTGAAGTGTTCTCAAGTATTTGAGAGAATTTTCCAACATTACTTTTTTAAATACGTACTGCCTTTTTGTTTTTGTTTCCTTAGGATTTAACAATTTTTCTCCAGGGTATTTTTTTCAGGTGGAAAGGGCTCACAGAACAGAACCAATTCTCTATTAATTTTGGAACGGGGTTTCAAATTTTTTGTTGAAAACCGTAGTCTGTCAAATATTAAATTATCTCCTATAAATCAATATACATTCAGGTGGTACTAAAAAGGCTGTATTTGTTTTCTAAAATGGCTCCCCTACCAATGGTTTCTTTTGGTGTCAAAAAGTTCCCTGAATTTTGGCAAGATTAATGGTTTCTCAAGCCCATTTTTACAACAACAAAAAAATGCTTTTTTGTACTTTAATTGTCGCTGCACATGGATTCTTTTACTTAATCCATTACTTATCATGTACTTAATCCATTGACAGCGGGAATTGAAAGAAAGGATTGTTTTTTAATTCTGTCAAAAATCTGGGTAATGTATTGCATTGAAAATAAAACAATGGATAAATTCTAGAGTAAAATAATTGATCAACGGCAATTTTTTTTAAATAGGAAATTTTATGCAAAAATTGACCTGGGAGAACCAATGTAGAAAAAAAACTTTGTATACAAGCATTTTTTCATACATTTTAAGCCATTCATCAATAAACGAGTCAATATATTTATTCTGGTGATTTTAAACATGAGTTTTGCATTTATTATGAAAAATACACTACTTTTGTGTCCTTATTATATCAGGAATTTCAGTTTTAAGTCTCAATTTGAAATTATTTTTTGAAAGTCTTCAATTTAAGCTTACTTATAATTATCGAACTTGAATCTAAAATTATTTAATTCTTAACGTTTTCAATTCAAATTTTTTTAAATGGTAATACTTTTTGATTTCGAATCATTACATTCTTGTCGCTTCAAGCCTCAAATTCACAAAATATTAAGATCAAATTTGAAGTTATACCCTTTTGAACAATTTAAATTTGAACTGGTCTTTTGATATTTGAATTTAAAATTGTTAAAGGATTAAGGCTTTTACTTTAAAATTGTACAATTTGAAATGATTTAAATTTAGAATAAACAACTTTATTTAGTTACATTATTTAAATTCGCAATTCAAAATTATTAAAGTCCAAAAGTTTAAAATTTGAATTTGTTCAGAATGACTTTTTTTTAGACTTAAGAGACAATTATGGAACCTAAGGCTCCTAAGGAATACTGAAGAAGGGATTTCAAGATATTTATTACATTAAAAGAGTGCAAGGTTTGGACGCCTCAATCTTATTTAATAACCTACACTCGAAAATTAGAAAAATCATTCCATGTACAATACGAAAATAATTCTTATAAAATGTAAACATGAGCGAAACAAATTATTTACTCACTTTTATTTTATTTTTATTTATCCAGTTTAAATTGTAAATTTAAAAAAAATGTGATATTATAAGAATTGTCTGATAATTTCTGATTTTAGTCCAGCAATGTTTGTTCAATATTTAACAATTGACTAGATGTCTAAAATGATTTAAACTACGAAATCAGGGCTGTCAAAATAGCCCAGTTAGGTGCCGATCAACTTTCCATGATATAATGTTTCGAATGTAACTTTCTTTCATTTTTTATATTTGGAGCTCAACATTGAGAATTTGATTTTTTAATTTACTTCAAAGAGCTCCTGATTTTCGAATACTTTAAGAAACTATTAGGAATTTCGAGGACCTTGATATCCTTACTTTATTCCTTCTTATCCATCTGGTACATTCCACTAAACTGCTCTCTAAATCTAAATTAGTGAAAATTTCACTAGTTAAATTCGTGAATGTATGGTTCACTAACAAAATAGTAATATCTTGAGGTTTGACTTTTGAGACAGTAAGTATCTGATTAATAAATTAGTATAAGTTTTACTAATTTCAATTAGTAAACATGGTTCACTATTATTTAGTAACTTCGCTTTACTAATTCATTAGTAACCTAGCGTGCTCAGTAACGAATTAGTGAAGTGTAAGAATTTCGACCAATCAGAAGTCATTTCCTTCTGTAGCATTCCGCGCCCCTTTGTGCCACGCTATTTGAGGTTATACATTCTGTCATAGCGAAGTTGCGAAGTTACAAAGTATTCATTTGCAGTTAATACGTTTATTAATGGAACGATTTATACCGCTAATATTGATAAAGTATTGAGTATTATGATATGATATTATAATTATTATCATAATTATAATACATAATTTAATTTTGAGGTTACGTTAATCAAAACCAAACTTTCAATTCCAATGATACAAGAACCATTTGGAACACACAGAATGTATTATATTATTCATGTCTTTTACATATATAAGTTATTATTAGGTGGATAGTTCGTATTATTTATTAGGTATTATTGGGCGAATGAGTCACGCCACTGCAACAAAACGAACTACTAATTGCTTAGTGGAATTTTACTAATTTCATTAGTGGACAATAATTTTATTAATCAAATTAATAGTTTTCTACTAATCGTTAGTGACCGACTTCTCGCTAATTGAATTAGTGAAATTTCACTAATTCAGATTCAGAGAGTGGGCATTATATTGTTAGTTTACAGACTATGATATTAGGATTGACAATCCTGGATATAAATGTTTATGGCGTCAATAATGATTTAACGGGTCATATACTGCCTATCTCATCTGCAAGACATTAAACATCCAACGTTGAAAGCTAAATACCATATAATAATCATACAGTTCTATAGCACAGTTCTGATGCTCTATGGCTTCATCTCCTAAATAGTTCTTTAAAACAGTCTTTTGAAGCGTTTAATATCCCGTCTGTATCATATAATATTTCACCTTTTCTGTTTCTCATGCTGACAAACTCTGTGTTTTTACTTTCCTTCATAGATTTAAATATCAGTTTCTTGCTTCCTTCAAAGTCGTTTTGTATTTTCTTCTCTTCTTCTGTTCTGATATTATCTTTACTTTCCTTGACTAATCGTTTAACTTTCCTCTTTTTGTTTGTGTAATCATTTTTAATTCTATTTCTCTCCTCATCGCTAAGACATGTAATGTTGAATGCTCTCTTGTATGCTTTTTTCTTTTCTTGTCGGGCTGCCTGAATTTCATCATTCCTCCACGCATCACCAGACTTTCTTCCTACAACCGCCGCACCACACACTTCGGTCGCAGTTTTAACAATGATATCCCGTAACATAGTCCATGAGCCCTCTATATGTTTATTGCTTATAAGCGCCTCCCAAGTTGCCCTATCCACGCGTTCTTGTCTTATTCTGAAAATCTATTCGCACTTCCGGTTCCTGTAAATATTCGATCTTGATTCGCGTTTCTTTTTTTGGTTCTCTTTCTTCTACATCCCCGACTTAAGTTTATTTTGGAGACCAGAAGGTTATGATCAGTGTTGCATTCAGAACCTCGCATGACTCTTGTGACTTTTACTAGTTCTCTTAGTATTTCACCCTTAATAACGAAGTCAATTACAATATGGTTATTTCCGTTACAACAGGTGTACATGTGGATTCAAGAAAATGTCTAATTCAGTTCAATTTTAATACATTTACGGTTATTTTATAGTATAGAAAATTCATAAAAATCATCCCCCGACTAATGGCAATGGTTTCATCCGGGGTGGGCTTTTGGGATCCAAGCAGAAAGAAGAATTTTTCAGGATCTTAAATACATAAGCTTTTATTATATCCTTGCTGTTTTTGTCGAGTTTATTAATTAGAAAAATCGTTTATCAATGGGGGTTACACTAATAAAACAATTACACTAATTACTTTGTTGAATATATATTAACTTTATCAACTTTGTAGTCGACTTTGTTGTCGCATATACGAAAATCATTTTAGGGTTGGTTACTCCCCCCCCCCCCCCATTAAAAAGTTGGCGATATTTTTGCATGAAATGCATTTTTGGATTGCCAAACACAATTTCAGCAACAACAAAAAATTCGTTGAGTTTTTTTTTCACCGTTCATTTGAACGTTCAGAAGTTTTTGGCCATCTGTATTTGGAGATTACAGGTACGTTAAGTTGACGTAACCACATTTTCGAATCGAGTTAAAACCTATTTCATAATTAAGAGCTCATTCAGTGCTAATTTAATGCCCAATTGCCAAATTTAATGCTCCACTATTTTTTAAGAAAACCGTGGGTTACGCTAGCTTAACGTGAAGCTGACGTAACCACATGGTCGAATCGA
>CAKNXH010002392.1:21747-55712 GCA_932178445.1 Andricus quercusramuli | reverse complement strand
GCTAATTTAATGCCCAATTGCTAAATTCAATGCTCCACTATTTTTTTTTAAAACCGTGGGTTACGCTAGCTTAACGTTAAGATGACGTAACCACATGTTCAAATTGAGTTAAAACCTATACCATAATTAAGAGCTCATTTAGTGCTAATTTAATGCCCAATTGCAAAATTCAATGCTCCACTATTTAAAAAGAAAAACGTGGGTTACTCTAGCTTAACGTTAAGATGACGTTACAACATGGTCGAATCGAGTTAAAACCTATTTCATAATTAAGGACTCATTTAAGGCTTTCCAGAACAACTAAAATAAAATTTTAAAAATCAACCAGTTTCCCTCGAAAACGGCTCTTTATTATTTTTATATAAGTAATAACTGGACAAAATAGCTTTTTATTTGGCTCACATAATTGCGTTTCCACATGTACTTGACGTTACGAACGTTCATATGAACGAAATTAACAAAATCATTTTTATTTTTATTTTAACTTAAATCAATTAGAAGGGCAACAAATAATAGTATAATAATGGTAATAATGGTCTGCATACATAACGTGTTAAAAATGACAAGTTTGATTGTCGATATATGAAAATATGAAAATGTCAAAAATCCTATTTTTTTATCCCACGAATTATAGACCAGATGAGAATGTTCGGCAAGATCCCTAAAACCATGCTCATGGCATGCAGGCCTTACATGTTAAAAATGACAAGTTTGATTGCCGAGATTTGAAAATATCAAAACGTCAAAAATCTTATTTTTTTATTCCACGAATCATAGACCAGATGAGAATGTTCGGCAAGACCCCTAAAACCCATCCTTATGGACATACCGAACTTACCGAACATTCTCAGCTGGTCTATATAGACCAGTAAAAATAGCTTATCAATTAAGGAAAATTCCGAAGGTCTTCAAAAAAATGGCATATTTGTTTTTTCATATACTGAACATACAATCAAATTTTGCAAAACGTGATCGGGTCGGCAATTTGTTTAAAAAAAATTAACTTGCAAAATTTGCCCTCCATTGCTCCACAAAAATTCGAAACATTTTGCAAACTTGAGTGAGTAATTATAAACTCGGTCTCTATCCTGTATTAAATTTGCAAATCGTTCGTATTGCGGTAACATGATTAATTATAAACAAATTATTATTTTGTTAATCACTCCCCAGCGGAAATACCAAAGGTTTTGCAGAATGTTGCTTCTGCTTTTTTTTCCACTGAGAAGAAACTATTGTATGATTTGCAAAACTAAATACATAACGCAAATTATCATTTTTTAAATTATCGTTAAATTTTTTGGAATTCGAGTCCTAAAATTCCAGCGAAAATTGCGAAAGTTGCGTTTTTGGGTAGCAAGTGTTAGAAATGTCGAGATCTGAAAATTATCAAACTATTGTAAGCTAGCAAAAATTACAAACATTTTGAAAATCGTACTGAGTGAAAGCAACTTATTACCAACGTTATCAGGCACGGACTGGCCGTCTGGAATTTGGGAGATTTCCCGGTGGGCCGCGAGCCTAGAGGGCCGCCGAGGGCATACCCAGGGCCGAATTTAGTACAGGGCCCACCAGGGCCATCGCCCACCATGGCAGTGCGGAAACACTTGAAAATTGACGATGCGCTTAGGTACAAAATGCCAGGGCCGCATTGATGTCCCAGTCGGTCCCTGAACGTTATATAACATTTGCAAACTATTTACAACTTGGCAAAATTATTAATTATAAACAAATTATTATTTTGTTTATCACACCTCAGCGAAAATACCGAAGATTTTGCAAAATGTTATTTCTGCTTCTTTCCATTGAAAAAAGACTATTATATGATCTCTAAAACTGTATGCATAGCGCAAATTATCGTTTTTTAAATTAATGTCGCATTTTTCGCAATTCCACTCATAACATTTCTGCGAGAATTGCAAATGTTGCGTTTTTGGGTAGCAAAATGTTCGCAATGTCGAAATCTGAAAAATGTTCAATTTTCAAAAAGTTGCACGACTGGCAACAATATGAAAATTGCAATTAAACAACTAAGGCACTTTGTTAAACTAGCCAAAAATACAATTTGGGATGAATACTACGATCCATTGCATTATATATATAATTTTCCAGGATTTTTGAAGGCTTCTCGTTTCTTCAAAAAAGTGTTTGAAAGTAATAAAATAACTGCCGGTGTAAAAAAAAAGAGGAAAAAAGCGAGTGACAATATGCAGTTCAAGAATTGCGTGAACATTTTTTGATAAATGAATAATTTTGTTTTGATAATTTTTATAAGACAATCAAACTTGTCATTTTTAACATTTTAGGACTGCATGCCATAAGAGTGGTTTTTAGGGGTCTTGCCGAACATTGTCATCTGGTCTAAAATTCGCGGGGGGAAAAATAGGATTTTTAACGTCCTTAAATTTTCAAATATCGACAATCAAACTTGCATTAGGCAGGACGGAACAGTGTCCCAGACTCAAGTGTCCGGACTTATATAGCCATATAAAAATTAAAAAAATAAATAGAAAATTCCTTTTCCTTTTTTAGTTATAAAACATTTAAGCTGGACCAATCAGGAGCGCCGTATAAACAGCCGTGTGTACGTGAACGAGATTTCAATGCAGTGTTATCGAAGCGAGCGCAGAGGTGGGGTTAGCGACAGGAGAACACTACGTTGGAAGCCCGTTCACGCACACACGGCTATTTATACAGCGTTCCTGATTGGTCCAGCTTGAATGTTTTATAACTAAAAAAGTAAAACTTCAACTGATTTTTGGAAAAGGAATTTTCTATTTATTTTTTTAATTTTTATATGGCTATATAAGTCCGGATACTTGAGTCTGGGACACCCTGTATAGGGAAAATCTGTTTTCATTAGTTTGCCACCAACTGTTATGGTTAAAGTAGTTTGTTCAGAACGCTACCAGGGCCAGAATTTTACTTTTTTAATTTAATTAATTTAATAATTAATTTAATTTACTTTCCCGAAACACAGCACTATTCGTTTGGCGATAGTCTGGTCTGTGCAGCAGATAGGATTTTTTTATTTTTATTTAATCTAAACTGAGAGGCTAGGAGGGGGAGTGCTCTATAAAAGTATAAATAACAAATTCAATTTGTTCTATAAAATAAAGAGTCCTTTTTATAGTCTTAGAATACAGGAAATTCTCATATCTATTTATATAAAAATTTTACTTTTTAAAATTAGATAAAACAGAAAAATTGTTTATGGTTAGCTTTTTAACAAATTGTTTGAAGAAAAAATAATTTAAAAAAAAGGTTTTCCTTTTAGCCCTTAATTATCGTATGGTTAGTTTTACGATTTTTGCATACTTTTTTGCAAGAGCCGTTTTCAAGGGATACTGGTTGATTTTGAAAAATGTACTTTAGTTGTTCTGGAAGGCCTTACATGAGCCCTTAATTATGCCATAGGTCAGAGCTCGATTCACTATTATTTTCACGTGTGGTTTCGTCAGTTTAACGTTAAGCCAGCGTAACCCACGGTTTTTAGAAAAAACAGTGGGGCATTGAATTTGGCAATAGGGCACTAAATTAGCATTAAATGAGCTCTTAATTATGGTATAGGTTTTAACTCGATTCGACCATGTGGTGACGTCAGCTTAACGTTAAGCTAGCGTAACCCACGGGTTTTTAAAAGAATATTGGGGCATTGAATTTGGCAACTGGGCATTAAATTAGCACTAAATGAGCTCTTAATTATGGTATAGGTTTTAACTCGATTCGACCATGTGGTTACGTCAGCTTCACGTTAAGCTAGCATAACCCACGGGTTTTTTTAAAAATAGTGGAGCATTAAATTTGGCAATTGGGCATTAAATTAGCACTAAATGAGCTCTTAATTATGAAATAGGTTTTAATTGGATTCGAACATGTGGTTACGTCAACTTAACATACCTGAGAATTACCCACATGACTAAAGTCAATAATTAAATGCATTAACTAATAGAAACTATTTACTATAATTATAATATAAACGAGATACTACAATCTTTTAATCCACTAAAAGGTCGTGAGAATTTCAAAAATATGTTATAACATAAATTTTAAAACCAACTACCTCACAAGGATTTTCGTATGAGAAAATCAGTTCTAAACAGCAAAGGAAATAACAAATTTGCGTTCAAGATTACGTCCAAGACCTCTGAATACTTTAAACCCCTTTCAAGTTTACCTTTGGGATTTCATCCGAGCTTAGCAGAACCTCCGACCTTATCCGATAAGTTGCTTTTATCCAAGATCACTCAAAAAGCAACAAATGTCGTTAAAGAATATTTAATGATCTGCCCATGCTAGAATCTGAGGACTGATAAGCATTTGTGGATAAAAGATGAAAGGACGAATGAATTACTTGAATCTGAAAGATCGCAAATCCGTTCCTGCCAGTGATGTCGTCTGCTTTGAGTCGGTTTGCCTTTGGACAACGTTGGTAAGGATATCTGTTACTTATCCTCTTTTGCCGAGCTGAATAACGTTTTTATGTGTGAATACATTTTGCTTAAACCAAACAGAAATTGAATGAAAGGTCGAATGTAGTTTTCATGAAACAGATGCTACATTTTCAAGATCTCTTCACAACATTTCAAGTATTTTGAAACAAGTGAGGATATTGAAAAGATTAACCCTTAAAGCGCCCCTGGGGTATGACAAGACCCCAATTTTTTTTGCGCGATTACACCGAAGCCACCTTTTTGAATTCGGGTTCTGTGCTGCCCTGTAGCGTTAGTTGAACATCTCTTCTTTCGATCGACACAGTTGGCAAGTGGCCGAGTTGATTAGTTCAGTTTCGGCATTCGTGTAAAACCGAAAAAATACCCGCGAAGAAGCCCACGAAATATCTTTTTTCAAAGCTGCACTATAACAATTTTTTTTTTTTTTTGAAGAGCTATATTTCGAGAATTACAGGTTAGATGTTTAGGTTAAAATATCAAAAATTGACTGAGTCATGATTTTTTTCGTGAAAAAGTCATTTTTGTCATTTTTCACGTTTTCGTCACATTTTTATTTTTTTAACACGCAGCAAAAATTTGTTCGTCAATAAAACCTTATCTATACACTAGAAGGATAGTTGAAGAGTATTCAGTAATTTTTTTGAATTGAAATAACGGCTACTCTCTTTGCAATATGACATCTTCCGACGGGGGTCGCCCACGACCCCACATGGCGCTTTGTTTTATTATTACATAGCATGGCGCTTTAAGGGTTGAAAATGCTTGTAAGTAAATGGCCCTAACATTTCGATTTCTTGATTTAGATTAAACGTATAAAGCTGCATAAAGCTATGAAGCAGAGCGAGGCTAAACATAAAAACGTATTTTACAAGCATAACAAATAATTATAGCTTCCTTAAGAGGGCGTAATATCGTCGATGATAAAAGCACCCAACGACGATTAGAAAAGCTTTCAGCGTTCATATAGATTTTTCAAGGCAAGTGGTATTCGAGTGATTCGGAGGAATCGCTTCTTTCAATGAAAGGTAGAAGTGACCACGGGGGTTGCTCGAGTTTTGCGAGAAGAAATCGAAGGCGGTCATCGATTTCATCTGCCGGCCTTCTATTGTTGCGGAAACTACCTCATGGTCGAAAGAAAAGGCCAGAGTTTTTTCCTGGACCTAATGGGAAAGCGAAAGAAGCAAGATTTTAAAAGAGCTACATTCAGAATAGATACTGCAGATATTTTAAATCTCTGGTACAGTAGACTCTCGCAAAACCCCTTTTGCACAAAGTGCCTTCTCTCGCCAAGTACCTCTCCCTTCCATCACCTCGAAATTCGGTAAGCGTCTCAAGCGTGGCATAAGAAACGCATGCGCGAACGATATTCAAATAATTGCCGATGCTTCTCAGAGATATTTCTCACCGAGCCGTAACTAAGCGGGCGCTCATTGAGGGTCTTGGTCCCGAGCAACGGACGCTTTGTGAGTCTACTAAATCTGAAAAAAACTGAAAAGATTCAATTTTCGCCTTTCCTATTCTTCAAGTTGCAGGGCAGAAATGATTTTGCCTTTTATAAACTTTGAATGTTTACTTTCGAGGAAACACTTGAAATAAGTGCTTCACTTCTTTATCTGTGTTCACTATTTCCACATTTCTCGCCCTGACCTAGTGATACTGTTTGAAAGGAACAAACGATCCGCCAGCCACATTTTCCGCGGGAGTGATCTCAACGTCTGCTTTTCTCGCATCTATCTTCAGTATCTTCCTACCTTTCCACGCGGGATGACAATCTTCGAGTGCAATCGAAAAGATAAAAACCGGAAATAGAAATAGAGCGACAGGAAAAGCGAAAAACTTATTCTCGAACTGGAAATCCGTATAAACTTGAAACGTCTTCAAAGTAATAACATATTATCAAATCTTTCTTAATTCGGTTAGGGTGAATTCAATTCAATTTTTGATCAAGACTAATGAGGTTAACGAATAGTATAAAAATAACCTACTGTATATTATATTATTATACACAACTAATTTAGATTTAGTAATATACAAATTTTAAAAAGAAATGTTCGCACAAGAATTTTTTGAAAAAGGATAAAAACACATTTTTTAAACATCGCGAGATAAATTTTATTTTTCAAATTAGTAATGATTATCCAGGAATATATTAAAAATAAAAATGAAAATATAGCATTCATTGTAATATGCAAGAACCCGTAGATGAATCTCCAGCATTCAGTATATGTGCACTTTGAGTACATTTCATTAAATTCAATTTAATGCGTATCCCGATGAATTAACTTCAATTCAGATATATCAATTTGTATTTGCATTGAATTCTGATGCATGAACTTCCTTTAACTTACTTTAATTGAACTAAAAGATTTTCATGAACTGAGAAAGATTTTGTTGGGTTGATAACAAGAATTTATTGTACTAATACCAACAAAATAATTTCAGTGTATATAATCGTTTCCGAATTCATATTGAATGCGCTTGCATTTATTTTTACTTTATCTGAAATTCAGACAAATTTTACTAAATTCGATTCTTATTCACTGGAACGTGAATCAAGAAACGGTTCTACACATTCCCGCTCCATGCAAAAAATTCTCTGTTCCAAGCCAAATAATAATTCTTTGTGAAAATTCCCTCTCCTAAAGTCTGAATTATAATGCTTTACGGAAATCTGCTTCAAAGTGAAAATTGTAATTCTTTAGGAAATTCCCTGGTCTAAAGTCAAATTTATAATTCTGTACGGAAATGCCCTTCTTAAAGTCTTAATTATAATAAATTTTCCGTTCCAAGTCACAATTACGTATATTTCAAAAAATTCCCTCTTTTATACAAGAATTATATTTATTTACAACATTTTTTATTATAATTCAGAAATATAGTAACTCTCTTTCGAAAATTTGAAGTAGTGTAGTTTTAAATTCTGAAAAAATTTTATTTGCAAAAAGAAAAAGAATTTTCAAATTTAAATAAATTCTTATTTGGAATAAGGAATTTTCAAAATCTGACCAATTCTGACTTTGAACAGAGATTGCTTTTTGTACATTCTCTTTTTATATATCAGAATTTACATTTCTTTAACTGCTAAGAGATTCGAATTCAAACAATTGCATAAGTCTATAAGGTTGTGAAATTCTTTTTAGTAACGACCTTCTGCAGAACATAGAGAAA
This sequence comes from Andricus quercusramuli, assembly GCA_932178445.1. Taxonomy (NCBI): domain Eukaryota; kingdom Metazoa; phylum Arthropoda; class Insecta; order Hymenoptera; family Cynipidae; genus Andricus; species Andricus quercusramuli. The sequence continues at coordinate 48,093 of CAKNXH010002392.1, read as the reverse complement.
AATGGTTTATTTCTTCAAAGCTGCAATTTAAAATTCTTAAAATTGAAAATGTACACTTAAAAATAAAGACCTAAAATGGACACATTTTTAAAGTAAAAAGTCTTAGAATTACATATTGTAAACTGAACGATTTCATAATAATAAATGTTAAAGATTGAACCTGACATTTAAAAAAAAGTTGAAATCGAATTTATTTAAAACATTGCATTAGATTATGTGATATGAAATTTGTAATATTTCAAGTGATTGGATAGACTTTTCTTCCAAAAAATTTCAAAATTCCCGAACAAAAAATATTCACTGTCATTTCCTGATGCACCTGGTTTAGCGGCAACCCTGATTTAGAAACAGATTCTTAATTAAGCAAATACGTTTTACAAACAATTTGTAAAAACTTCACTCTCCCAACAGTAAAATTCAATAATCCGGATATTTAATTGCAAAAAGAACTTTTGAATACTGAATTTCACAATTATTTCGTTGAAATGAAGCGAAATGCATTTCCAGATCGTTGACGTGCTATTTAAAAAAATTAGAAAGTTGTTTCTGTTAATTGTCATTTTATTAATGATTACTTCATAACGAGCGAGCATCGTTACTCGAGATGGACGGGTATTGGGTATGAATGTGTGGGCTGTGACTGCTATGCATGAAACAATATTCGTGTATTGTTGAGCATGTGTGGCTGTAGCGGACTTACACATATACGTCAGTTTGCGCGATGCGGTACGTTAATGACAGGAAACCGGCAATATGAACTTGACGGGTTGGTAACGTACCGCGCTCGCGCTCTATTCCAGTACCGGTCTACGTAGCAATAGACCGCACGGCCCGATGCTACCGGCAGTCCGGTTTCATCCATCTCCCGTCCCTACCGTCCCTTCACGTCAGACCTTCACTGTCGCCCTTTCAATCCTCATCGCATCGCCTCCATGCTATTATTGGGCAAACAGTATAATATGCTCAATGCTCATGGCAGTTCACTCACTAACTCACTTTTTATTTCCCTTATTAAAGTAATAGCAATTATGATTTTCCCACAGGCGGTCAAATTTCCAAAGATAGGTAGTTCAGGTTGGCCTCTGACAATATTATTCTGAACCAAAAACAAATTTCTCGTAATTTTATGTACTGTGATATCTTATTATGTTTAAACAAAATATTTTCATAATTTATGGTGTCGAGTAAATTAGCACATATTTGGCTAACATAACAGTTGCTAGTTTCGATACTCTAATTCTTCGCTCATTTATTTATTTATTTTTTTTATTCAGAAGTTTAACTGATACTGATTTAATGTCTTCTGCTAAGGAAATAACATATTGAAGTTTTAGGTTTGAAGAAATCAAGTGTTTCCTCGAAAGATGGTTCACCCTCGGTAACTGGATTTGTTACTCTACCAGAGAAATGAAAAAAATATATCTTTTAATCTTTAAAAAACTTCTAAATATCACTTAAACTTACTTGCATTTTTTCTACTGTATTATAACTTTGCAAGATTGACAAATATTTTTCTTCAAAATCGTTTACATTCTTATTCAAAATTCTAGGAAATCATTTGAAATGTTTTAAAAATATTTCGAATTTTCTCTTAGAATTCATCTTGCAAAATAACAAATCATTTCTCTTTTTCCCACGAATCATAAGAAAATTTTTGTATTCTCTTGAAGCATTTAAAAATTCTTAAAACGTTTCTAATTATGTTTAAAAGCTTCAAAAATCCACATCCTGTTCCAACTCTCCCAATTTTTCGGGATGGCTAAACACAGCCAAACTTTTAAATGATTCGAATTTTTCCTAAAATTGAAAAAAAATCTGCGTAAACTTCTAAGCCTTCTAAACATCTTCTAAAGTTATTCGTGCTTTTCTTGAAATTAAAAAAATCTTCATAATTGAAAAATTGCCTTAAAATCTTCCGGATTCTTTTTTGAAAGTTATGGAAATCTTTTGAAATGTTTTTGAATGTATTTATTTATTCTCTTAAAATTAATTTAATAAAAAAAAATCATTTAAAATCAAAAATATCAATCTAATTATACTTTTTAAAGTGGCAATATTATTTTTGACGGTCTTGTTAAAAGAAGAAAATATTTTGAAACACAAAAATTAATTTAATAAAAATGTAATCAATCAAACTTTTTTTCTTATCGCATCTTACCAAATTTGTGCGAATGACAAGATTTTAATGAATGATAACTTATATTGGTAAATTTGAGGATTTTTTACCTATCAAAATCGAGATGAAACCCCACTGAAAAAAATTGAAAAGTCAAAAGAATAAAAAATGGAATGGAAACGTGTCTTCTACATAATTATTTTGCAGTTTTTTTAATTATATGTTTTCTAGTTAGTTAAAAAAAATGTTTAAATGCCTCAGAACTTCTAAAAAAACACCAGAAATGAAATTTAAGTATGTAGTTGAAAAAATATAAATGAGAGAAACTTTACTTTTAGCATTGTACAATTCTGATATTTATCTCTTTTTCATTCCTTCAACCTCATACCTTTTGTTCGAATTATTTCATAAGTTCAAGTTAATTCCAAGGTATTTGAAAAAAGGTTCAATCCTCAAATCTACAAAAAAATAATCATTTATTTAGAGAAAGCAAATAATATATATTTAACTATTTTTATAACTTGAGATATCGAAATATCTCAAAAATACGCATCCTATGAAAAAATATCCGTAATAACAACTTTTTATTTTCGAGGGGGAAAAGCGACTTTGAAAAAATTTACACCCCCCACCCGAATTTTTTTTTTCGATTCGCGAAAAACCCCACCTCGCTGGGGGGGGGGGGGGGGGGTACATTTTTCAAATTTGCTTTTCCCCCTCGAAACTTTTTGTTCTCTAGACATACCAAATTTTGTTCAGCGAATTTTTATTAACAAATTTATGATGTCAAAACTTTTCTTTCTTACTAACAAGCTTATGTTTTATCACTTTGAATCGCTTAAGCATTCCCAATTAATTTTTACTGTTTGGTAGAAAATGTAGTGAAGATATGTTGACAAAAAAACAAAGAAAGTTTCCCGTACAATTCACGCGTTTCTCGCGGGCTGGACAGCACGATTCAAAAGAATTCATAAGAATTCAAAATAATTCAAAGAAAAAATAAGAAAATTGAAAAGGTCGTAAAAACACGAAGAAAAAGAGGAAAGATAAACAGTTGAAAGAAAAGTACGAGACAATATTCGGAGGAAGGGCTAACATTGTGGCGACACCTCGAAATCACTTTTCCCCTAGGCTCCGGGCGGAAGAACCTGAAACGTGGAGGGTTCTCGGGACGCCAATCAGATTTTCAGGGAAAAAGAAATCTTGAGAAACAGTTGTCGTACTAAAGATCCGAACTACTTCCTTACGTACCTTACGCCCTTCTTTCCAGTAGATAGAGTGATGCTCACTTCCGATTCAAATCTTTCGAGTTCCGAACTACGAGTTAACCTTTTTAATTATCAATTGCTTTCGCTAAAAAAATAATTTTCTGCTTGAAGAAGATTGCATTTTTTCAATTCATCCTGATTTATAAAAGTCTTTTCGATTTTCTGTTAACAAAGTCAAGTGAATGGATTCTTACCATTGTGTTTCTTTTTTAAGCAGAGGAATAGAATCTTACCTAAAACAAATAAGAAAAAAAGACATTAATTCTGGAATGTTGGAAGTGTAAAAAAAACAATTGTTATTAATATTAAAAACAGGTTTCGTCCCTGTAATAAATGACGAAATTTCTAGAAGTTATTTAGCACAGACACGAAACATTGACAGTTCCCGAATGTTGATAAATGTTGGTAATAGAAATCTTGAGATAAAACGCTTTGTCCAAAACTTATAGAAATAGGTATCACAACAGTTCAATACTTCAATTCAACGCAAAAAAGGGATTTTTTCGAAAAAGGGGATTAAAAGAGGATAAAATACATCAGCAGAAAATTGAAGCTAAAAAGTATTAAGGTGAAAAAAGCAGAAATTATTAAATTATTATTCACAAAAAAAACGAACTATTAAACGAGAACAATTTTTTCAAATACGCAGTTTGCTAACATGTAAAAATAAGCCATATAAAAGTAAACCCCAAATTAATTACACTTGACGCCGTTTTACGCATTATATTAATGTTACAAAATTATTTAAAATGAATCGAAATTCCCATTCATTTTCCACATGAATGCGAATTAAATTACTAGAAGAGCTATTTTGTTGAAAAATCGTCTCTTTGGTTTTAAGCTTCATCTATTTTGATAGAAATTTCATCCGCTTTGGATAAAAAAGCAATTATTGGGTTAAAAATTACTTTGTTTAAATTGAGGCTTTAATTATTTTATTTTTATTCATCATATCATTTGAAAATACATATTTTTGTTTGGAAATTTCAGGTCTTTTTGGTTTGAAAATTCAACTATTTGCTTAGAATTTGAACTACTATGTTAAAAATAATTTTTCATCTTTTTGATGATTCATCAATTTTGTTGAAAAATCATCTCTTTGGTTAGAAATGTTACTATTTTGTTGAAAATTAGTCGTTTGGGTTAAAAATTCATTTATTTTCGTAATACATTGAACTATTTGACTCAAAATTAACTTTTTCGTTGAAAATTCATAATTTCAGATTGAAAATTCAACCGTTTTATAAAAAATTCATCTTTTTGCTTTAAAATTAACAATTTAGTTCAATTTGTTGTCTTTTTTTACTGGAAAATCTTTTTTGGCAGAAAATTCATTTTATTGACTCGAAAATTCAATATTTTGATTGAAAAATCAACTGATTTGTTGAAAAGTCGTCTTTTTAATGTATTGCACTATTTCTTGTATGTTTAGGTATAAATATTAAATATTACATTCTTTGTTTGGAATTCACTTTTTTTGTCATTGAAAATTCCACTACTTGGTTAAACACTAATTGTTTGGTTGAAGATTCATAATCGTAGTTCAAAATTCGTATTTTTTTCTTGGAAATTCAACTATTCAAAAGAATTTCTTTCGGGTTTAGTTTCTCAATTGAATATGCAGTTAGCGATAAAATTAGCAAATAATTTAAGAAGAAAATTAGAAACACAATATTAAAAAGTCAATCTGTGCAAAAGTTTATTTTTGAACAAAAAGGCTCAGAAACCTTGTGAATCCAAAAATAAGTCGTGGAAATACTTTCAAAGCTTCGTGTTGTCTAATCATTTGAACTTCTGTTTATGATTCTTAAAAATTGAATCGAAACCTTGTAAAAAGAGGGAAATTCGGTTCAAAATTCTTGATTGTAAGTGTTGAGGAGATTTTTCAAATTTAAGGGGGAATGGGGGAAAGGGGAGGGATGTGATCCCTGCAGCAACAATAGTATTTATTACGACAACGAGTAGATCACACATGCAACTGAAAGTTTCTCCATCTAAATGAAGATACAACTCTTGTTTAATAACGCTTATAATAATGACCTTAACAGTTCCATTAAATCGACATTAAATTTGAATCCTGAATGATATTTAATTGTGAGCTTTGCTTCATTTTACTCTCGCCTAAGGTAATATTACCTCAATGAAATTGAGCTTAAACTCTTGAATTTTCATTTCGCGAAATGAATTCGTCTCGTTGATTTGCTTTTATGGCTTCTGCAACAGTGTTAGTAAATATACGATAACCCTTCCCAGCCTCATCACCTGATTCTCCCCTAATAGAGAGTAGCACGTGAGAGAGACGTGGAAGAGGAGAATGGGAAAATGGGATAGAAAGAGGGAGAGAAATAGAGCTAAAGAGTGAGGGAGAAGGCGACACAGCCGAAGGTGAACCCTCGGTTATTCGACTCCTAACTAACGTCATTATGTAATTAGATACGTGCCGACCGCGTGCTGTGGAGCAGGATTGAAAGCGAACAAGTCGAACGAGGATGGCATGGCAAATAAATATAGATATAGCCACCAGTTTGGCTGAGAAAGCGAAAAGAAGAAGGATTTTCGAGGGAGAATTCCACACTGAGGAAAGACGACCCAGAGTTCGAGGATTACGTCGAGGAGCAATTTGCATCCAATAAATGCGAAGGAAGGAGACGGAGGAGTGGAAACCCATGCTCAAGAATGAGAAACGAGAAGCTTCGCTGAAACAAAAGGGGAATCCCTGTTACCCCAGAATCGTTAAATTTCAAACAATTTTCATCCTTCCAGAGAACAATCGCTACACTGGCTGATTCTCGCTGATAAACAATGCTCTCGATTCTACTCTTTATTACAATTTATGTACGGCTATACACTAACTCATTCAAATAATCCATATTTTAATTATATTTAGTATATATTTTAATAACTTCAAAAACGTAACAGCTACAATACACTTATAGAACATATATTTACTTACTATGCCTGACTACAAACTGATTTTACTACTTAAATAATATATATGCCTACGTTGGGAAAAAGGAGGTCCTACTAATTTAAATTGGTAATACGTCTTGCATTTATTTTTTTCAAGTTTACTGTTAGCAGAATTCTCTCTAATTGAACTATAGTGAAATTTTAGGTAATACACGAGGTTAAAAGGAGATTACACTTATTATTAAAAACTTTTTATATCATATGGCTGTCTTGTGAATCTCATTTCAGCACTTACTACTAAGAAAAAAGCATCAGACAAAAATGAACAAGATCAAACATTGAGAAATTGATAAACAACAGAATTGCAAAATGTTCATGCTTGCATTTTTTAAAATGCATTTTTATCCTTAGATAGACAGCAGTTTTTTCTAGGGTATTCTTTTTAGTACAGAACCCTGAGTTGCTCAAAATATTTTTTAAGTAAGCTAGAAAGAAATAATTTGCAAAACACATCAATGACTCAAAACCGTACTTTTTCTGTTTTTGTTTCTTTCGACGTTTAACTTTGTTTATAATATATTATATCAGTATCAGTTGAAATCTCTCAGCAGCAGAAAACCTTTTTTAACGTCAGCTGAGAAAAGTTTATGGTATAAAAAAACAGATGAAAAAAAAATATTCTTCACAAAAATATGAACATAAAATTTGTTAAACAGGCAGTTTGCTTACAGTTAAAATCAAGTCAAATATGTATAATCAACACAAAAATTAATTATAAATTATTAGAGGGTCCTAATATATCCAGGTTTTTTACATATTATTTCACGATTTCAGAAATTTTGTTTGTATAGCCACAATTAAGACATCTCTGATATGCTGTTTTACGTATTTTAATCAAAGTCTTTCCCTTATTTCCCTCTTTTCTCCCTTTTCTCGTTTTTCCACTAAAATGCGAACTGAATTCATAGAACCCAATGAGAAAATACAACTATATTTGTTAGAAATTCATTCTTTTTGGTTAAAAAGTCTACTATTATATTTTTGGTGGATAACTGATCTCTTTTGGTTGAAGTTTAACTGCTTTGTAGAACATTTGTCCTTTCGGCTTGAAAAAACTACTTTGTTCATAATTAATTTGTTGGTTAAACACTCATCACTTTAGTTGAAATTTCGTCTTTTTTTGGTTGAAAATTCAACTACTCAGTTAGAAATTCATCTATTTTGTTACGAATTTACTTTTTGTTGAAAATTCAACTGTGTTGTAGAAAATTCGTCTTTTTAGCTAGAGAATTCAACAATTTGGTTGAAAAAAAACTCATTTGTCGAAAAGTCGTATTTTTTAATGAACTCAACTGTTTTTTTATTTAAAATTGAAATCTTTTTTTGTTGAAATATCAAACTATTACATTTTTCGCTAAGAATTCATCTTTTTTGTATGAAAATACAGAATTGATTTATCTTTCGGGTTTAATTTCACGATTAAATCATTAGTGATTTCTTCACGATAAACAATGTTTTCGAAATATAGGAAATATTTTCAAAGCTTTCAAAGCTTCTTGTTTTCTAATTTCTTGAATTTCTGTTTATGATTGTTGAGAAATTAATCGAAATCTTGTAAAAAAAACTGGGCCCAGTTGGGGATTTTTCAAATTTAAGGAGAAAAAGGGGGAAAAGAGCGAAAAAGGGTGATTAGGTAAAAAAGAAGGAACTTTGATCCCTGCTTTTTGAGAATAATATTTTGTTCATCTTGTTATAAACACATTTTAAAATTTTTTGTTTAATAGCAACTTTTGCAGTTACATACTATGAAGAAGGACAATTTGAAAAATTTCCAAAACGGCGTAGAAGATAACTTTTGAGGATAACAGGGAAAAAAGCCAACTTCAGGGAGCGAGAGTTGCGACAGTTGAGACTCGAATGAGCCTCGGGACCATCGTCTACGACTCCACGCCATGCTCGACTCGAAAGAGTACTTCAACTAGTACCCTTATGTACCGCGATAAGTAAGGCGGATACCTACCGCGACATGGTAAATGGCGAAAAGAGACCCTGGCAATGTACAGGGAAAGAGCCCAGGAAGCAGGAGAAAGAGTTTCTATGGGATTACTGCGGTATGCGGCTCCTACATCTTCCTATGAGGAGAAACGGTCTTGCACTCCTGCAGTCGAACTTTACATTACACGATAGCGCTGAAATCACAGCCGAACTCACTATCCAGGAATTCCACAGAGTCCTGATCCGTACTTTATTATCCGCCATTCCTTCCTTTTCGAATGCATCGACAAAGTAGGACAAAAAAAACTGTACAGTGTAAGTACTAAACCAGAAGAATCTTTTATTAGGAAATGTTAACAATAAAACTTGTGGCATAATATAAATAAAATTATGTGAATTACATTATTTAGATGGCAACTTTGGTGTGCTGCATCACGATATTGACCTGTAAAATTGTAGTGTTCCCATTGTCTAAAATCTTTAATGATGAAAAATGCGTGGCCAGTGCTGCATCGCAGAACGTTCATATATTTCGTTCCTTGAAAATTAGACTTAAAAAGTAAAGTTCAGAATTTCTGACAGTTAAAAAGTTGGTTCTCACCTCACAAAGTATTTTACCTATCAATCCTGCAATATTTAACAGAAATATTCTTAGAATTTCAGTATATTATTATTATATATTCAGTGATAAAGCAGTATTGCATTGGATCTGCATTGGTTCCTCTTTAAATTCGAATACAATTGGCAATATTGGAAGGATGGTGCGGGAACTAAAAGAGGTTCGGTCACTTCGAACACTCGGATTAAACGATCGAACTTGAGGGGTATCTTTGGTTGGGAAAAGTCGAGAGTGAAATAAGTAGGACTTCTTAGGAAGCAGTAGATTGTCGCTGAAAAGGTTAGCGGACATCTTTTCCACGATAGAACCCCCAGCTCGTGATACGGTTCAGTCTGGAACTCTGAAGTCGAGAGATGCTGGGCTATCGATTCCCGGTGGTTGAAATCCGACTACAAGACTCCTGAATTCCATGAGCCACTTCTTCATCCCCTTACGCCGAAATATTCTCCTCAACCACCTTGTTTTCTAGCCACAATTTCGTACTTAGACGATAAAATAGATACAGCGTTACAATTAGTGAAATTTTAAACTTAGAGATTCAAATGGATCCTCGTAAATAAACCCTTTTGCGGAAATGAGTCAAATAATTTGACAGGAGTTCATTCATCCGCCATATTAGACCAAAGATTTAAGAGAAAGGTGGTAGAAAACGGAAAAGGGGATCATTTCCGACAAATTATAATTTCAAGCCGGCGTCACGTGCCAGTAATATTAATCACCTAACTTCCGACTCACCCTCACTATTTCCTGACATGTGCAGAAGGTTACCCTTCTAAAAGAAAAACGAAAGTAACTAACGGACAACCCTTTAACAATAATATATCCTAAACCTAAAACCTTCCAACCGTTTAGGGATTTCGTTGAAAAATTGTCGGTCGAAGGAATTTAGACTCAATTCAATTTCAACTTTAATAGTTTTTGGATGTAGATGTGACTTGGAATTCGTTTTGCACCTGACTGTGATTAAGTAAGATGTCTTCTAGAGTAGAAGGGAGTCTTTTTATCATAGCTGTTGTCTTATTAATAAAATAGTTAACTCGAATCGAGGTTCACTCACAGCCTTCGCTCGAGCTACGTTGAGCACACTGTATTCCTTTCTTTGCATTCTCTCGCATGTACATAACTGCACGCCAGCTACAATTCAGTCCTCGAGCCTCGAGGCACGTCTCCACAATACTGCATTACGATACCATCCTCTCCTTCACACAAATTTATCCGCTTTTTTTCTCTCTCTCTCTCTCATCCTCACCTATATCCGTCCACTCTCGTTTCGTTCAGTCTCCTCTTGCCTCTTTTCTAGAACAAGTCTTCCCAGTCGAGAAGTGACGACTTCAAAACAAGAACTACCAACCGATGACGAATTTTCCATTTCTCAAATATCAGAAAAAATGCCAACATCTAGATTACCTACCAAAAGACCCAAATTTCCATGGTCTACTCTAACAAGTTTAAAATTTCCTTAGACTTTTCTGAATTCTCTCTTCATCCCAGGCAACATTCTTTTTCGTTGAATCCATCGATCTTATTTTACGAGGTGCGAACGTTGAAATTGTTGGCGCTGGAACGCTTTAGCGTCCACGAGTTTGCATATAATCGCGATTACAGGGGAATTTCATGAAGGCAAAGAAAAACGAGGGAAAATCTAGTTAGAAGCATCGCCTTGTGTCTTATACGTTTTGGAAATGCAGCACGCGCATCCTTTAAATTACTTCGGCGCAGGTACGATTCGGCGGCTCGTAAAAAATCGCTGCACGTTCGCGATGCTCGCAAAGATCAAGACGATCAAGCGATCATAAAACTTGAGCCAGAATTTTCAGCCGGAAACTCCAGCTTTCGACTTCGTATCGGCCAAGTTCGTCTTGGTTACGAGCCGGCATTCCCTCGTTAAAAAGGAGTCAGAAATGCAGTAAAGGATACCAGAAAATATTGCAAAAATCCCAGGGAGAAGTTCCTGCTGAGCTTTCTCACAAACTTCACTACGCTGTTATATTAATCCCTTTTTTATTACCAATACTACTCATTTCAACAACCTTCAGTTTTATCGTCATGTTATAAAGTTAGTTTATCTTCATAGGCTTAATCCAGAAACAGTTTATAGCATACATGCAAGAGAACTCTCGAATTTAATATAACCCAGTAATAATTATCTGGCATCAGGCCTTGGGTAAATTAACTGGTAGCATGAGATTGGGAGAGAATTTGTGCGCCGCACGTGTGTGACAGGTGGTCACTGTTTACGAAGTAATTAAGCAACGTAACAAGAGAAATCTCAGTTAAAGGAGCCGAGAGTGTTGTATATAGTCAAAGGGTTACGATTCGCCGGTGTGTATTTACCTTTAGACCCTTTAGCATGATACAGAGCTACCACCAAGGAATCAAAATTGTCTACTAGTGACACAACACCGCACGTGCTGGTTGCCGACAAACATCATAGCGTTTCTATTCAAATTCACTGGCTTACAAAATCACGCCACTGTTTATTAATTGCCTCCTTATGTTTGAAATAACACTCACCACTGAAAATTTAATTTAATAATTCTGACACAGAATTACATTTTTTTAGCGAGGGGTTAACAACTCGTGCATTCAGGTGTACTCATTTGCTGAGGTTACTGGCTTGAAGTCACTTGAATTCACATGAAGTCACTGCAATCACTTGAAGTCAGTGTATTCATCGGTCGAGTTGTGAACCCCTCGATTTTTTTTGGTAAAAAGTATGGTGAGACAAACTGATACAAACCGAAGCTGTCAGATTCGGCTCGGACGATCATTCGATTTTGAATCTTGAAAAAGAATAATTCGTAATGAACAAATTTTAGGAACAAGGTGACTAATGCAACTTAAATTATGTACCTGAAGTTGCAAACGTTCAAATTAACGAAATATTTTTCCCGATTCCTAGTTTACTCATAAATTTTGTTGCAACTGCAATTTAAAATATGCATTATAATTCTGTTTCAATAATAAATTATTTCCAATATAAGTAAACAAACATTTGAGCACTTTTTCTGGTTTATAGTCATCAGTAAAAAATTTCGTTCCTTTCAACGTTACGGACTTCAAGCACATATTTAAATTAATTCATTTTTAAATTCCAGTGCTCTGATGTTGATTACGTACGAAACTAAAGTTTGAGGTGAATTGGAACGGGCTCTCTACTATCACGGTTTTGGTTAGGTGTTGGTATGTATCTAAAGACGTGGAACCAAACGCAAACAGACCGACCTCGCACTAATTCCCACCGACACAACCACATTGGCCCAAAGCATGGAGAACACAACTGGCACCCGAAACTCCTTTCGCACGTGCAAGCAGTTCTCACTCTCCCTTTCGCCCTCTCAGACACGAATAGTATCAACACAATGTATACTCATCCAACACGCACATAAAGAAACATCATGGAAAGATTGCAGGCAGAAACAAGCATCCGAATTATTATATTATTAAGCCATTTCCCTTTAGGGGTAGGCGTGACTTGCTCGGTGAGGAAAGAAGTAATGTGAGGCAGGGGGTATAGATTTTTTTAAAGATTTTCGATTTTTTAAGTGTTATTTATTTAAATGACACGTTCGTTCCGCAACACTGCTCCGACCCAAGTTCCTGATCGATCTCTCTAGCGTTCACCCCAAGTGAAGGGCCTCACAAAGTTATTACGTGTGGTTCCCCACTTGGACCCATTAGTATCCACGATCTTTGTTTCAGGAGTCATTCACTCTATAGTCACTCTTGTTTACGAACTATTTGTCGGCACACTTGATGTTCCAAACTGTACTTTGGTTGATGTATATATTAATATCGATTCTTCTACAAGCTGTTGTTATCATAAAGATTTAACAATATAGGGTATAGTACATTCCAAAAATCAATAGAGGAAACCAATTTGAAAAATCACTTCAAACAACATCAGAAAGAAACGATTCCGCAATTTTCCTAATCCGATTGTTTCCTTCAGTATTCTGACCGAAATATGCCTTCTACCCTTCAGAATAAATTTCGCATCAGCTAGCCCAATTCAGATTTGAGTTTGATGGATCACATTGTCCAGGTGGGAGGGAATCAGAAAGTGATATATGAGAGAAGTTATTGGCATTTTGCGTAATGTTGATAGAGGGGTGATAAATAATTGAGTCACGAGCGATATAATGTGCGTGGATTGGTTAAAAAGAAAGAAGAAAAATGTACTTTTTCTATGAATATTGGAAGGACGTATTCTATCAAAGATTTAACTTTCAGTGGACTCTCCAGGGACCGAAGAAGAGGTATGTATACAATATACATAGAAGAAACATATGGATAGTTGTCCTGTTAAAAGCGCGCTGATCTCGATGACCCGATTTATCCAGATTGTGTAAATAAGGGAGAGGACTCCGCGACTGTAGGGGTCGAGTCGATTTTTGAGTCTTAGGTTGGAAAGAAAAACTTAACGTGATATCTTGCATCTTCACATATTGAAACAGTTTCTCGAATCTGATTTATATTTATTCTTGCAAAGTATTATGTCAATATTCTTTCAATACGTTTTTATTAACCTTGTTATTCGACTACATTAATGTTATGATTATTCCCAATTCTCTTTGAAATACAACCTAGTTGTTACAAGAAGTTATCATGGCCAAAGTATTGACAATAATTTCTCAATATCATAAGCAATAGAGTTCAACAATAATTGAAGTTTGCGAAGCGAGTTATCGAAATTACCATTTATCCACACAATTATCATGCGGCATCTGAGCGATAGAATTGAACGATTAATATTGCTTCTGTAAATACTTACATATACTCCTGAACCTCATTAAATAAATCGTTAATGGTAATTCGAAACCCCATCCCGCTTTTGAAAAGAATGAATTTAACTATTTCTGGATAAACTTTTAAAAACTTCCTAAAGTCTCTAAACTGAGTGCTCTGCACATACTGGCACTCAAGCTTAGATCTACTCTCTAAATTTGAATTAGCAAAAAATAAATGATTGTCAGTTAAATTCTACTAATTGCTGTAGCTAGAATTGAGTCACGGACAATTACTAGAATTGTATTGATTGGATTAGTGAAACGAAAATGACAAATTGAATCAGTTATATGTATATACCTGCAGTAATATAACTGATTGATCAGTCATAGTTGTATTGAAGAAATCAGTTAATTTTAAGAGGCTATGTTCCAAATATATTTGTCTATAATTGATTCACTGCAGTTACGGTGTAACTGCACGGAGAAAAATGGATGTTTGACGTAACATCTACATGTTCTGTGTTAACATATTTTATGTTTAACTATAGGACAGCAAGCTAGATGTTCAAAGTTAGTATCTGTAGATATTAAAAAGTGTGATGTTACTCGTTAACATCCAGAATGTTTAACTGAAATATCTAAAAATAGTTCATGATAATTATGTCAAATAACAGCTGTAAATAATTGAGGCGTTCACTTATTTTTGATAATTTAAGGAATTAATTAAAACTGATTTGTAAATTTCAAATTAAGCTTGAATGTTAATACATAAACGAAAAACAGATAAAGGGTATGAAATATCGATCAGGATACATTCAGTCAAGTTGAGGTTATGTTCAATATTTGTAGTTCAAAATCTTCAAAATAAAAGCGCGGTAAGTAGGCTGAGAATGAATGATCTGTAATCAGCATGTAAAATTCTATCCACTTTCGATTACTGAAACTCAAATTTTATTTTAAATTGACAAACATTCTGTCAAATGTGTTTAAATCGTCGTTATCCGATTTTAATTAAGGATAGCTAATTTCGATCGTTTGGAAATATTCCAAAATTGTAATATTCCATAATTGTAATATCGAATACATAGCCGAAAGTATAGTCGTGAAATTCCAATGCGCCCTGACGATTTTAACATCTGAATGTGTTTCAGTTTAATATAAAAATATTTTTACGCCTAACATCTCAAAAAGATAGTAGATGCTTGACATGAATATCTGCATCTTAGGCGGTACAATCTTACCCTTTGAACATCTACATTTAAACATCCATTTTTCTCCGTGTGCTTAACTTTAGTTACAATAGTTTTACTGTTAAAATTAGTAAACTTCTAAAATAACTGATTCATCAATATTATATATAATAGTAAAATTTCTACTAATTCAAATTTAGAGAGTAAGCTTTGTTACAGTATACTTTACTCCCTCGGGAAACGTCACTTGCTGAGTTTCTTCTGCGAAGTAAAATATAATGAACCGAGACGGAATTGATTGGCTTGTTTCCTTTAGTGTACAATTTATTTTCCAGATGGCAGACAAATGGGTTAATACTGGTAAAGGTGTAACCTCTTATTTAGAGAATTTATTGGTTAAGCATTTTTAGTATTTAAGTCACGTTTCTATCAAACTTATATTCTAAGGGAATAAGAACATTAGCATTTAAAATCAAATGTCTTTATACGAGATACAAAGTCAACATGTTTCTTGATATGTAGTTTAAATAGATATCGTATCAGAAAAATATTCTAACTAGCAGTTTCTAATAGATACACCAGAGCTTCGTTATATGCTCGCGCGACTGCAGGCGATATTAGCAATTCCTAAAATTGCTCGTCCCCACAGTTTCTCAGGGGGCAGGGTGAGAGACGGTTGCGACTCCGCCTATGAAGGGACGCACTGCATTACTCCGCAGTCAAGTAGATTGCGCAATGTCATGGAAACGATTCAGGCGGCCCTGCCTGTTTACGTTTCGCTGCTGGCGATGTATGCACAAGGCCATGTTCAGGCAACCCCCGAGATTGAGCATATAACGAAGCTCTGGTGTATTTTTTATTGTTTTTTAAATAGATAAAATGCGTAGAAAATTACAGAAACATCTACTAGAAACGATAGGGTCTTTCACATTAAATTTTGACAATTTTTAAGGTCTGCCGAAAGTATTTTCTACCTATACCTAAATCTCAAGCGATTTTACGGGATACTTCTGGTATTTTGTTCCAGTGATTATTTTGAATTTGCAGCTAAGATTATTTGGTACCTAGAATACAGAAGCCTTTCAATGAAGCAAAATGAAGTAAATTTTGACCAGAAATTCAAAAATGAACCCAAAACTTGTAAGCAATATTCCTACCTCACCACAAATACATTTAAACCCCTCCAGAAAAATGATATTATGCGATGGTATGGTCTTGAGGGTAAATTCCCAAAAACTAGTGAAAGTGTAGAATTAATCACTATCTTATAAAGAATGACAACTATTTTTTACTTTAACTTCTTCTATTAGCTTAAATTTAAGACAATTATAGACGGCACTTATGTTATATGATGCATACAATAAAACAAATAAAAATTATTTCAAATTAAGGTGATTTTAACTACAATTTAAAGAGCATTTAATGAATAGAACAACTAAAAAACGAAGCGAAATACAGATATTTTGAACAGCAACTAAAAAAACATACTATATCAATTTACTTAATTTTATAATTCATATGTGGTCATACAAAAAAATATTTAACAATATCTTCTTTAGAGCGAACAACATCCCAATCGTTATTTTAGGATGCAAAAAAGTGGCAGCTTCTTTTTACTTTAACTTCTATCATCTATTATCATTTTCAAAACTCTTAACTCTGAGTTGAATGAAACCCACGGTCGAGATTTTAAAAAAGTATGATACTTGACAAATGAAGATTGTTTTGACTGCACCGTAAGAGAATTTGATGCCTGGGATGCCTAAGGTTAAAATGAACTCAAATCAAGACAATATTGGCCAGCAACACAAAAATGAACCCAAAACATGTGACAATCCCTCTGCAACAAAAACGATACCATGTCTTTTTCTGTAAACATAATTAATGCCAGAAGAAGCTTACCATGGCGCTCTTGATCCTATCAACGGGTTGTAGCAGAACCGTGGCAGTGCCGAGGGGTCGATGTTGCAGGTGCTGAAGGTGGTGGTGGTGCTGGAGGTACTCGAGCCGAGGCTGTGCTGCGGCCGCGGCGAAGATGCTTGCCGTGCAGGTGCAGGTGCAAGTGCAGGCTAGGTTGCAGGCCTGCTGTTGTCCTGCTCCCAGGAGCTGATTAGCAAACCCTGGAGCTGCGTTCGCGGAGGCTGCAACAGCTGCGGAGTGATGATGCAGAGGTGGGGGCAAGGGCACCGCACCTCCCGGCCCGAAGGAGTACGAGTGAAAATACGTGGTGGCGCCTGAGGTCAATCGAGTGTCCTCGGTGAACAAGTCGGTGGTGCGAGGCTTTCCCTTTTCCTCGAGGAGGAAGCCGCTGGCCTCGCCGCTCCGAAAGAGACTTTTGCCGTAGCCTGTCCCCTCTGCGAAGGCGCCTCCCTGTGACCAGTAAATTCGCACACCGCTCAGATTTGCAAAGGGTTCGCCGGACCACCACAGCTTGCCGAAAATTCCAAGCCTTGTTGCTTCCGGATGCCCCCTCTCCCAGAGTTGGCCACGTGTGCGCCGATCTCTTGCCGCGAGAAATTCGAATTTGGACGATTCTTCCGCGACAACTTTCCTGTCCCGGTGCTCTCCTTTGGCTCACTTCAAAAAGCGATCTAACATTCGTGAGACTTGAGATTCGGGATGAGAGGTCCTGGGAGAGAACTGCGATTCGATATTTTTAAGTGATTATTTTTATGCAATTGTTTTTAGGCGACTAATAACACTCTAAGCTAAAAAGATTCAAAAAGAGTCGGATTGTCCGAGAATGAGCGAGATTAATTATACGGAGAGAATCTTGGGGTATGTAATTAAACCTCAGATTCCCTCAGCATGTCCCGAGTTATTTACTCGTATTAATTGAAACGACGTAGGATAACGTGGAATGTGTTGTGCAGTTACACCGTTGGGTACATCAAAGTGCCAAGAAGCTTGACACTGAGTGCGTGGGTGCTTGATTTGAGAGTGTATTGTCTTCGGCTTGAAGGCGACCGAAAACTGATATCCGTGAGGGTAGGATATATCGTATTACATATAGAAATATATTTCTACATGTAGACGAGAAATACAAAGTGCTAAAAGAGCCGCTAGCTTAAAATGATTGTCACGAGGTACGAGGCAAAGACAGAGCTTTCAGATTTGTCACGCGCGCGCATACGTCTGTGCCCGCCGGAGAACAAGTATTGGCGCGTGTACGGATATGTATATATAAATGTAGTTAATTTATTACTTATATGTCAGTGTATATATATATATATATATAATATGTATAAATAGAAAGTAGACACGCGGAAAACCCCTTTCTATTTTCTCCCTGTTCCACTACTGTTGATTGTCTTGACGCGATTCTCGTGTGTCACTTAGCCAAAAACGATTGCACTTATTCTATGCTTATCAGTCTACTTAATTCAATATTCTTCGCTTTTCTCTTATTATTTTTAGTTCTAACCTCCCTTCCCAAACTATTTTACCCGTTCGGCAAGATGGAATGGATTTTTAGAATTTTCTTTAAAAATAGATAAATCTATATCTCTTTGGGCCAGAGCACGGGGATGAAGGGGGAGTTGCGTGGGACTTACGTCTTTCTTCGAATCGCGAGAGGAGTTTTCCAGTTGATGAATTTCGTAAAGGGACGCTCTTGTTCCGAAGGACGCGGCTGGCGATTCGCGAATATTTTTATCTTGTGGTTTCTTCTTCGGAGGAAGGTCGTTTCTCGTCTTTAGGTAGAAAGCAAAGCTGGCCTCGTTCTCTGGATGTTCTTCGGCTTAAGGAAGCAAAGCTAGGTTTTGTCCAAGATGCGAGGAAGATCTATCGGAAGCGATGAAACTTACTAAGGATAATTATTTCTTCTCAGCTGTCCTCTCGCGTGACCGGTTTTCTGACGTTCCGCGTATATGGTTTTTTCAACATCAGTCTTCGCGTCTACCTTTCTCTCCCTCGATCAGGCAATCTCTTTTCTGTATCGCGAGCGTGCAAAAACGAACAACGAGTGGTGGTTATTATTTTTGTTTAGGACAGAGAGCGGTAGTGTGATTTGAGAGGTGGAACGACTGAGAGAGCGTCCTACTCGATCGCCTAGCTTGACACAACTAGCGCCCGAAGAGAGCCGCGCATCGCGGGTTTCAAACTCCTCTCCCACCCGCAGAGTCGAGGGCCAATCAAGGCAGAGGCGGGGCCGAGGTCGGGCGAAACGAACCGATGTTTTCCGAGTCTGCGTCGCGAATCATTTCGCGGGCAAAACGCATCCCATTCCCCCCTTAACCTGTCCATCACTGTATCTATCTACCTGTCTCTGTTTATCTCTCGCTCCCCCTCTCCCTCTCATCTCACCAGCTCGCGTACAGCCGTACACCCCACAAACTCACCACCCTCGACCCAGTCACCTAACCTAGGCGTGCGGCAAGCTTGCAATCTTCCGCGTTTCCATCAACTCTATCCGCTGCTGCGTTTTCTACCTCCAGCTTTTCTGACCCGAAAAATTAATAACTTCTTTTCCACTTCACCCCCGCAGTGTTCTCCGTCTCCCAAGCCGACGACATTCATTTTCATGCCGAGCAGAAAGAGAATCTCATTTATCGATGCATTCGCACCTTCTTTAGACTGTTCTTTAAAAGTCCGACGTTTCTTTGGGGAGCTGCGAGTTTTACTTATATTTACTTCTTGGCCGAATTTACAAGATTAAGGCTTTTTCAGAAGTAATGTACATTGAGACATTTATTTTCATAAATCTGTGAAAATTTTATAATTAGTAATCATGAAGTTATATTCCAAAACTATTGATATAAAACTTAAAAAAAAAACACTTCACAGAGGTAGAATTCTTCATGGAGTATTCATTTTCTAGAAAGGTTGTGTAACAATGTCATTATTTAAATTAAAACTCCCTGATATAGTCATACAGCGTTTATTATTAATAGAAATGTTGAATTAATTATTCTCACAACCATTCTCCATTCCTTTAATTTTGTTTCTTAACAGGTTCCATCAAGAAGTATGAAATCAATATGATACATTAGATTTAATGAAGTCCTAGTTTTGGAAGATATGAAACCATTTTTTCAACCGAAGAAAGATATTTTTCTCTTAAAATATGTAAATTCTTTAAATGAAGCTAAACCCTTTTTAAGTACTATAACCATTAATGTTCTGAAGCTCTTTGAAGTAGAAGATTATTCCCAGTAGGGATAAAAAGTTATTTGTTTTATAGAAAAGATACACCTTAGTTTGAAAGTTCGGCCCCTAATTTTTAATATACTTTTAACTTAAAAGCAAAATGTTTAATTAAGTTGTAAATATCACAATGTTATATTTAATTTCAAAAACAAATGTTCCCTTTACATAAGAAATAATTGAAAACACCACATTTTTTTTACTACCAAATGATTAAAATATAAATGGTCCTGCTCTTAAAATCGTGTGACTTGAATTAATAATAATTGCGAACTTTGTTCTTTAAATAGCTATATGTAACTTTTACACAAATTGATTAATTTCTAAAATCATGTGTTAAGAAAATTTTGCTTTATAAAAATGATTTCAGTCTTCATTATTTTTCAAATAAATTTATTAATAAACCTGAAATTAATTTTACAATCGAATTCGGTAAAAAATACAGAAAATTGTTACCACGAATAATACGCAGCATTAGTGTCCTTCACTCAAATCTGATTTTTGTAAATTATAATTAGTTTCTATTTTGCGGAAATTAAATGAGAAAAAAATGCATAGGGAAAACTACGCAAGAGTAGGTCACTTTTATGCGTAGGTCATTTAAATGTATTGGAATATACATATAAACACAATTGTTCTTAAAACTAAAACCACAATATCTAACACAACTGAAAGAAATTTTATCGATGTATGAAAAGAAAACTGTTTGTGAGGTAGTTACTCTAGCATAGTTTGCCCTTAAACTTTTACTTGTAAAGATTGCGAATAAATAGCCAATATAGTATATTTTAAACATTTTTTTCTGGTAAAGTAAATACTTTACCGGAAAAAAATGTGTATATACACTTTTCTCTGAAAATTGTAGATTGAGTAATAAACTCACGATTTTCCCTACACGAAAGGAAATTTGAATGATGATAGTATTTTTCAGAAGATAAATATTGTTCGTAAAAAAATGGTAAATATACAAAAATGGATAATTTAACCATTCGTATTTTAAGAAGAACTTTTTGTTCGTATCGCAGAATCAAAATCAAAATTTGTTTATAAATAAATATCTATATTCAGGACTCGGACCGATTAACTTTATTAATTTTGGAATATAGAGTACGTAATTCATATTGATTTTCAAATATTTTTTGCACAATTAAAATAAACTTCAAAGTTGAAACAATTTTTTAACAATTGTCATTAAGCTTGAAGGATTCTGAATCTGGGTTTAAAATATTCCGTTCTGAACTGTTAAACCTGTCACCTTTTATTATTTTCAAATAAGAGAAGTTTAGAATTTACATTAATTTTGAACTTCAGGCGCATTCATTTTGAACACTTCAAACTTGAAATTACTTAGCAATAAGACTTTAAATTTGAGACGGTATAATTTGAATATGAAATTCTTCATTTTTTAACCATTCAGGCTTCATAACCAAAATGCTCTCGAAACAGGGGAAATAGGGTGATTTTTCATGAAAATAGAGGAATAAATTCTTTTAAAGAAAATAATTATAGGGTCTATATTGATTCCAATATGAAACCATTTAAGTCCCTAAGATTTCAAATCAAAATATATTGCATTTTCAAAAAAAAATTGAATTTTCAACTAAAAGAGACGAATTTTTTACCCAAAGACTAATTTTGAACAGAAGAGTTAAGTTTTGAAGTTAAAAAGTCGAATGATTCAGAAAACAATTGACTTTTACATACGCATTACTGATTTTCAATAAAATAGTTGAATTTAAAAAACATATAATTTTGAACAGTTGCATTAACAACATTTTCAACAAAATGATTCAAGTTTTAGCCAAATAGTGGAATTTTCAAACAAAAAAGAATTAACTTCAACCAAATAGTTGTATCTATTTACAAGCCAAAAAGACGAATTTGATATGAGACATTTGAATTTTCAACCAAAAAGTTAATTTTCAATCAAGAAAGATCAATTTTCAACCAAAAAAGATTACTTTTCTACAATAAAAGAGATATTTTTAATCCAGAGAAATGAATTTTCTATCCAGAAAGGCAAATGTTTAACAAAACAGTTGAATTTTCGACAAAAACGTTGAATTTTCATCAAATACATTGTTTTCAACGAAGAAAAAGGAATTTCAAACCAAATTGTTGAATTTGAAGAAAAAATAATAATTTTCAATTGAACAGTTTCACTTGCAACCTATTATTTGGACTTTATATCAAAAGAGACGACAATTCGACCAAGTAGATGAATTTCTAACCAAATAGTTTAATTTTCATGCTGAAAAGACGATTTTTTTAGAACACAGTTAAATTTACAACAAAAAATTTGATTTTCAAACAATAAAGATCATTTTTCAATCAAAAGAAATAACTTTTCTAACATAAAAGAGGAATTTTTAATTCAAAGGGATGAATTTTCTATCCAAATAAGCGAATTTTCAACAAAACAGTTAAATTTTCAACCAAAAAATACGACATTTTAACAAGACAGTTGAGTTTTAAACAGAATATTTACATTTTTAACTTTTTCGACTTAAAAATATCCACCTGCTAAGACGTGAAATTTGAAAAAATTAAACTTTGACTACGGACTCACGCAATTTTCAATTTCAAACGCTATTGATTTAAAATTTGCCAAGTATAAAAGATAAAAATTTAATGAAAAAGTATTCAGTTTTTAATTTTCTTAATTGAAACAGTACAATTTTTTCTAGTTTTTAAATTCAATTTATAAAGTTCATTGTGATTAAAATTGAAACTAAGTACAGAAAACTGCCGAGAAAAACGGAGAAAATTCAATTACGATCCGATGATATTGATTAGCCAATTGATTTTCAAATAAATTGTTAATTCTTCCTATTGTTAGAATAGTGTAGGAAAATAGGCACTGGTTGGCTGGATAATAGTTTCCTGTCACTTGATATGTCCCAGTTTTATTATTGCATTTATTAATCATTAATCAATTAGTCCTTGCGAGTAAACTGAAGCTTTGATATTTGCAGAATATTCTAGTGCAAAGAAGAATGAAGCGTACGAAGGTCCCCACAGCGACAAACCGAGTCGTTTTGCCAATTTCGACATGGTTACATAGCCACCGAGCAATCTCGGAGGTTCACTGAATAGTTTAATCCGCATTGCGTGCACCGTCCAAGTTATATTTCCCCCGAGTTAGCAAAATGTTACTTTTACATTCTTTCCATACCCGTTCTTTGTTGCTAATTTAGCACAACATCAATTATACACTTCATTAACATATCACTTGAAAAGGTAATTTTAATTAGGAGAGCTGCCACACGCTATTGTACTCGTACTTAAGGGGTGACACCACTCTAGAATCCGAAAAAGAGGTCCATTTTCAAGAATTTTTTTTTGGAATTTGACAGCAGGAATAGGAATTACATTTGGAGGGTTTAATCAGCATGTATATGTAAGTACAAAAAAAAAATTTTATTGAAAAAAGAAAAAAATGGCGGCAATTAGGAAAGTTTTGTATGTTGCCTTTTTAAAAACGGACTTTGCGGCCGGAAACATTTTTTCTTCAATTTGCGAGGTGGAACAAAAAACCAAGAATATTTAAGAACTATATGTCATTAGCTTGAGAACTACGTAGGATTTTTTTTACCAAATTTTGTAGAAATTGCGCACTTTTGAAAAACAGTTTCGATATTCGGCCAAAAAATAAGCACGAAATTGTTTATAAAAAAAGTTGATATTAAATCAAAAAACCCCTACGTAGTTCCATAAAGAATGAAATCGTAAAGCTACTAAAGTTCACTGATTCACAGACACACCCATACTATTTGTAACAGAAATCAGCGCACCCTAGTTGACACCTGAGGAACCCTAATAACCGTCCCACTTAACATTTCGGCAGGTAAAAAAAATTTAAAGCGTTGGATCCAAGTGCGCCGCTGCGCTGGAGCGCTCAGTACACGCTTCGAGGCGCTTCGGTGAAATCAAGATTTCGACCTGTTAACATTTTGTTTTGCAATGGGACCAAGTGCACTTTGTTTTTAAGCCCCTAAAGTACATTTTAAGCCAAGAAAAAAATAATCGATTTTTTGAAAATCCTAGAGTAGTGTTACCCCTTCAAAAAAGTGGAAAAAGTGACAATTTAAGCTATAAAGTGACTAAAAGTGACTACTGATCACAGAAAAAGAGACATGTATTATCGATAGAAACACACGTCTACACAAATAATTCAATTCCACTACACATTTGCTGAATTCATGGATGAAAACCAAGGTCACAATTGAGGGTCCGGGTGCAATAACTCGCCCGACGCTCGAACAGCCAAATAATTATTGTCCGATCATCTCACACTGTGATAATCTTAAAAGTCACCAAAATAATTCAGAGCACCTGACCGGAAATCAGTTTATCTGGTGTTCGAATCCCAGGGGAGCGAGAGGAGAGATCCTTTTTTTCTGAATAAATTTGAATTTAATAAATTTGAATTTATATCTCCATCTAGTCTGTAATGACGAAATAATTTTTCTGTATTAGAGGATTTATCTTTGATCGATATTGTAGATTTCCATTATTCACAGTACGTGTGATAGGATTTCTCAACGGATCGATAATTACAATCTCCGATCATAATACAGATTCCTATCAAAATAATTCTTAAAAATAAGGGAAAACTTTCCCTGTTGCAGTTTTGCTATCCAATATTTATCCTTGATGGGAAAAATCAAAAACTGACAAATTTGTAACTCCAAAATCATTGAGTTTTAAATATATAAATCGTCATAACTTGACCAAATATTCTTGAAATAGTTTCAAACTTGGTGTACACACTTAGTATTGTATACTGATGCTTATAGAAAAAGCAAGAATCGCAAAATAGTCTATTGTTAATTAATATTTTATTGCAAAATGAAACCGCTGAGTAACTACGTTTTTACGGTTTCGCCGACAAATGGTATCGAGGGAACTTTCAGTTTTGAAATACTTCCAGTGAAACATTAATTCCGCAGTACTAAAGGAAGATTTCTGAAAAAATTCAGATCGATTTATCTAAAATTGACGGAAATATCAATTTTATAAGTAAACGTGCGACGCCGTCAACGTTAACTCTGTGAACAGTAAACACAAAGGATCATCGGGAAGCGTACTCACCATTTTACTTTTCAGGACTTGTTTTTAGTAACGAAATATCGGTATAACGAAATATTATTTGTGCCCTTCCTTAATTAAGCATCAAAGTCTTGTTTTTAAATATTATTTTTAAATAAAAAAATATAATAAATCTCCCCTAGAAGAATTATATTATTGTTCATAAAAGAAAGTTGTACAAGTTTTTATTTACATTGATATTTTACAGATTTTCTAAGTAACAGGTTTTCTTCTACTGAAAGATAAGTCAAAACTAGAAATCATGTTTATAGAAATATTTCTTTGGCATTAAATTCACTAAAAATAAGTTATGGATGTATTTTTTTACAGTAATCTTTTTAAATATTTTCTGAGGGAATGCTTCACAGCCCCTTTTTTGAAAGTGTTTTTCTTTACAGCAGGTTTTGTACCCTTGTTGTTTTTCGAAACTTCTTTCATAGATGTTGCTGTTACAGAACGTTTTTTTGCAGCAGTTTTCTTAACAAAATTTTTCTTAGCGTTGTTGTTATTATCAGGGACTTTTTTTACAGTTTTTTTTACTTCTTTTCAGAGCTTTAGATGGTGTTTGTATTAAAATATCTGATAATCAAATAAATGATAGTATTGAAACAGCTTATCTCATTTTTGGCTAACTTCTTTTTATTTCGTTTCCATGTATTTTTGTTTCTCGTTCTTTTTCTGCTGCTTTGTGAACACTCCTTCTCCGACATTATTGTATTTTGTATAATTAATTGAGTATTGTACAAACATACGAAAAATGCAATCAAATATTAAAAATTAAATTTTTCGGTGCAACAGTTATAAAAACCTTTAGAAATCTGCACTCTTGCATAAGACAACCCGCACTATATCCGGCCATATAGTTATGCGTTTATGAAGCATGACCGTGATACACTTAAAATTCTGCTATTTGATACTGACAGAAGTAAAATCATTACCATGTAGGTATAATATGCGATTTTTAATATTTGTTGTCGAAAAATAATGTAAAAAAAAACATGTCATAACTATTTTTATTTTCAAAATTATTATTATCCTCATATAGACTGCATGTCTGAAGACCATGTAAAATATACCGCAATGAAAATGCACGTTTAACTTATAATTATAAATAACAATTCAGTCGAGGAATTTTGAATGATTACATTATTTGGGAATATTCGACAAGATTTAAAAAAACAGAAGCACAATAAATGTTCACGCACAATGTTTTACCGACCTGTATATTAAATTGATTTCATATATATATATATATATATATATAAACATATAAAATCAATTT
>CAKNXH010002392.1:0-21347 GCA_932178445.1 Andricus quercusramuli | reverse complement strand
ATATTTACTACAGTGTAGAATAAATTTTACAAGCAATTTTCAGACAAATTGTAATTCATTGTATTACAAGCTAAATAAAGCTTGAAACTTGAGAGCCCTGTTTATATTTCGATGCTTTACAATCGGAACTAGAATACCAGAAAATTATAATTTAGAATAATTAAAATTTAAATATCACAGACTTCTCAGTCTAAAATGCTTTAAAAACAAGGTAAATAACGCAATTTTTCACGAAAAAAGGCAAATAATAGCAGAATAAATTCCTTTTAAGAAAAATAATATAGGTAATAAATATATTAAGTTCAACACGAAACTCTTCAAAAACGAATGATCCCTACTTTTCCTTTTTCCCTTGTAGATCTTTATTTTTTTGTATGCAGAAATTAGCCCCAGCATTTTTACCTGAAACGCGTTTTACCATTTGCCTTTTATGTGATTTCAATTTCAACAACATGAAGTCGAATGTTTTACAAAAGATTTTTATTTTCAATCACGAAAAGATCAATTTTCAACAAAAATTTTATTTTCAACCAAGCAGGATGAATATAACACGTTTTATATGACGTTTATTCAACACGAGGCAGAAGCCCATCCCATGAAAATACGATTTTCTCGAAAAACTGAAAAGGCACTGTAAAGTCGGTTTCTTCGTTCAATGCCACATATGTATTTGGGGTCGCTGAATCCGAATCTGGTGTCAGGTTTGCTCCATCACGTCAGATTTTTAAGAAAATTAGCCGGCGTTCCAGAAACTTCTAGTACGGCTCAAATCAAAGATTGAAGCTCTATTTTAAGGTGATTGTATTGAAAAAAATATTTCCTTTGCGTTAGAAGACAGTTGAATTTTCGAAAAAAAAGTTTATTTTCAACCAAAAAAGATGACTTTTCAACCAAATAGTTGAATTTTCAATATAATGATTATATTTTAAAATGAATAATGCAATTTTTAACCAAAAAAGATGAACTCTGAACGAAAAAAATAATGGTAGACTTTTCAACCAAGCAGAATTACCTTTCACCCAAAAGTTGTTGAACTTTCTTGTTGGGTTCTATTAATTCAGATCATATTTAAGCAAAATGAAAACAAGAAAAGCGAGAAGATTCTTGCAAATTGGGGAAAAAGGAGAAATTCTTTAAAAGAGGGGAAAAGAAATAAGGGAAAAAGTGTAAAGGCTGATATTGAATAGCAGTTTCATATCATAGATTACTATAGATTTCATAAATACATTAATTAAATTTTCTTCTTTTTTTAGATGATATCTGAAATGAGATGTATTAAAGGGACTAAAGTGGCCTTTTCCTTTAAAAAAGTGATTATAGTGATTTTTTCTCCAAAAAGTGGCTAAAATGTGATTTGAAAAAAATGTCTGAAAGTGACATAAGTGACTGTGTGGCATCCCTGAATATAATAGAATTGAAAAAAAGTATTTATATGTGTAGAAACGGGAATGAAGGTTTCGCAAGTTTATCATTTTTCGAAAATATAGGTAAATTACATATTCAAATAGAAGATCCTGGGAATTTCAAGCGATATTTTAATTGTCATGAAATGTTCCAGAAACAAAGAACTTCTTGTCACTTTCAGACTAGAAAGGCGAGTAGGAATGAGATGATTACAGTGGTAACTCTTTTCTCTGTCTTACTTTCTTTCTCTCTTTCTCTTTTGTGCTTCCCTACTTTTTTCACCTCGAGAGGAGCAATCTCCGCTTCGTACAAACACTTGGAACTCTTCCTGGAGAGTCCTTGCTGAACGAATATCAATCCGACATTCACTTTCGAGGGTCGATCCTGTCTAGCCTCAAAAACCGACCACATGAAACAAGTAGGATTAAGTTCAAGAATAGAACAAGGGTGTGGAAATTGTTTAGCTACGGAAATGGAATGTTATAGTTGCGAATACCTTTTATGTAATACAAATTTGTTCTCAAAACCCATGTTTTCAAGAAATGAAGGAAAATGTTGGTCAGAAATGTAGAATTGCTTAAAATGGGATTTGGAGCACCCCTGTAACTGGTCACAGAAATAATTCATGTCCAACCCCTAACCCTTTCCAAGGCCTTGCGAGAGATGGAAAGGCGCTCCTGTGACTGATCACAGAAATAGTTTAGGTCCCACAACTAACCCTTTTCAATGTCCTTTTCAATATTTCAGTATTTATAAAAATTGCCATAATAATTGTCCATTGTGTATGCAAAACAATTATGTAAAAAAAATTAAATAAAGATAAGCCGTTATAAAGATATGATACGAAATCTGCACCCCTGTTCTTTTGATTCGTTGATATCGAATCTTAAGTCAGATTTTCAAAATTCACAATAGCTGATCCAATACGGCGGATCATATACAAACAAATTTTTTAATCATCAAGCATCTCAATGTGATAACTGAAAAGTACTAACTCTGGGGTTCTTCGGTCGTTGTTAACGAATTTGAAGTAGAAAATTCAATATTCCAAATAGCTGATCCAATATCATGAAAATAAAAACACTTTTTAACATGTACTTGAAGTTACGAACGTTCATATCAACGAAATTAAAGGATTTTTGTTCCGAATTTTTTTGGCCTTAATCATTTGCGAGGAAAAAAAATTAGATTTTATATTATATATTATTATATTTTTTATCCCGCGAATTATAGACGAGGAGACCATTTTCGGCAAGACGCCTAGAAACCAACCTTAACGAATGCACAACTAGAATGTTAAAAATTACAAGTTTGATTGTCGATATTTGAAAATACAAAAACTTCAGAAATCCTCTTTTTTATTCTACGAATTATAGTGTGAACGAGAATTTTTCGCAAGATCCCTAAAAACCACTCTTACGGTATTTACGACATTTTCGGTGTGCATACCGTCAGAGTGGTTTTCAGGGGTTTTGCCGAAAATTCTCACCTGATTTATAATTCTTGGGATAAAAAAAATAAGTTTTTGACGTTTTTATACTTTCAGATGTCGACAAACTTTTAATTTTTAGAATTTTAGGGGTGCATATAGTAAGGGTGGTTTTTAGGGGTCTTACCGAAAATTCTCATCGGGTCTATAATTCGTGGGATAAGAAAAAAGATTGTTGACGATTGTTGACCTAATTTTTGAATATAGACAATCAAACTTGTATAATGCAGCTCTGAATGATGGATGATGTGTAATGTAGTTAACCCCTTACAAAATTTATATGCGACAATTCTTTAAGACAGAATATTATTTTTTGCCCTCCTAACTGATTTAAGCAAAAAAAAAAAAAAATCGAAAAATAATGCTTTTAATTTCGTTCATATGAACGAACGTAACTTCCAGTACATTTTTTTTACGTGTTGTTTGCTATATTGGCTAAGCCGTTTAGAAGTTTGAAATTTTGACTACAGATTCGTTATCAGCCACCCAAAAAACACCAGAGTTAATAATTGTAAGTTGTCACACAGAGTAAATTTATTATTATATATCATACGCCATATTGGATTGGACATTCTTAATTTTTAAAATCTAACTTCAGATTCGATACCAGCGACCCAAAAAAAAACCCCTAGGTTAAGCAATTTTTAGTGCTTCGAAGGCATTCGGCGATGACATAGGTCATTTTTGTTGATCAGTATTATACAATTTTTACTTCGAGGGCTACAAACATAAGCTAAATATTTATTGTTAATTTTGGTTAAATATTATAATGTCGCAATAATTCAAAATTCAGAAGCTTCTAAATCCTAACCGAATTAAATGCGATGTTATTAAACTTTATTTCTGCATGATTATCAAATTCTCCTTAAAATTTGCGGTAACTTTTTTTGTGTACATTTATAACCAAGATTGCTTATGAAATGTGGATAATTTTCAAGTTACGACTCGAAAAATACGAGCCATTTCTATTTCACTGCGACATGCCACGGTGGTAATACAACTGAATACTTAACATAAAATCATACCGTCAGCTGTTTTTGCAATCGTTAAAAAGAGCTCGTCCGAAATGCGAGCCATTAAAAGATCCGGAATGCGGAAAACTCGCGTTACCCTATTTCAGGGAATTGCTACGAATATAAAATTAAGTTTCTATTTTACCAAGGGTGAAACTTTCACGATGAGGGAGTCCCCATGACAAATGAAACGGACCGCTCGATGGGCAATTCCAAATAACGAGAAACATACGTTCACGGTCCAAGTATGACGCTACTTTGGGTTCCGGCAAGGGGTAACCAGTCTGGCGCCTAAGGGAAGTGAGGCTAATAGTAAAATGTCGGTGCCTCGTAAGAGTGAAAGAAAACAAACGTCATTTTCCTTTCCGGAAAGACCCGTTGAAATAATTCAAAAGTAGTTCGAACGTAAATGTACCTCGAAAATTCCCGTAAGAATCGTAAAACTTACGACGGGAAGCAACTCCGCGATCCTGTACTTGCAAAATCTCGAGAAATTCTGATTCCTTTTTTTCCCCGTTTTTATGAAAGTAGAATAATCTTCAAACCTTCTGTTCAAGTAGGAGAAAAAATTCCTTTTTTTAGATTCACAGTCTCATGCTCAGGCAATAAAATCTGAGGAAAAAATTCCTGGTATTTCCCGGTTTCTAAACATTTTTCTGTCATTGAAATTAAAAAGCTGTCGAAACTAGGACATTTTTTATTTGAAGTTTTTAAAATTAAACTGCATTAGTCTACAATAACAAACTGTATATAATTAATTCTAGAAGAACTTCAACATTATACACTATTTCGAAATGAAAGACTCAAAATTGTATTTGAGTTGTGTGAATTGTAAATCATATTATTTCCAAGCTATTTCAATTTGAAATCGTTTAATTTTGAACACTTCATTTAAAGGGGTTCATGCTCGAAGCCTTCCACAACTTATAAAGTTTTAATGAGAAATTATTATGTTGGTTTATGAAATTATTAAATTCTCTGAGCACTGAAAACTCAATTTTTGAATTTGAAAACAAACGATTAAAAGTTGCATGCACATTTGCTTAAATTAAAAAATTAGGCACGAAAAGAACAGGATGTTCTATTTGTCAGAATTTCCAGGCACAACATAACCGCTTCAAACTTCTGGAGAACGCCTAATTTTTAAAGATAACACAGAATATTCTAAAATACTGCAAAAGTCAAACACGAATTAGGTCGAACTTTAAAGTTCGACCTGATTCGAATAACTTTCAAATGAGAAGTGAAAATCGGACAAACTCTCACGCCAAGTTGCTTCTAAACTCAGATTAAGTGTTTTCGTTTCCCTCCATAGTGTTTTTATTTCGATAACCACACCAAGTTAAGATACCAAAATATTTGATTTTTTTCTCCTAGTAATACTCTTTCCTTTTGCTTTGACGACCAACTTCAATATCAAAGCTGCATCAAACTCAGCGTTAACGAGTCTGCTTCTCGAACTTCAAACTAATTAGTTTTATTTGAGCATAGAGTTTAAATATAAAACACGCTTCAGGAATTAGCCATAGAGGGTTTGTTCATTCACATAATTTCTTAATTTTATTTTCATACTTTTTTAATGTATGGTATATATGGCTTCTGTTATTAGCTTTTTGAGGGATGGAATCTGAAGAAGATGCAAAGACTCCATCACTCGTTCCACTCGAGAACGTTTCCTGATTGGTGAACTATGTCTTCTAACTTTGGTAGCATTAATTACGAAGCCGTGGTCGGTAAACAAGCGGAGCGATCATCGGTGGAAATCGAAGTAAAACTTTGATCCAGATTGATTTATCTCCAGTACTTGAGTTACTTAATCCAAAAAGCTTACTTACCACTGACGGTAACTATGGTCAGAGTAATGTAGTGGAGATAGAAAAACTGACGTTGATTACATTGGTTCTTACCTGGAACAAAAAAGGAGATTTATTAGTTCAAAATTTCATAAAACTTTTGATACAAAATATTTGTAACATATGTATTACAAGGCGGCCGGAAAACTTCATTTTCAAAATTCCCTGAATTTCCCTGCATTATTCCATGACTAATTTTTTATTTACCCTGATCATTAATATTTGAAGATCAAAATTCGAATCTGGCAACATTTTTAAAATCAGCACAATAAACATGAAAAAAGAGAAAAACTGACCTATTTAAACCAAAAAAGTGACCAAAAGTGACTAATTTCAACCCAAAAAGTGACTATGTGCATTGATAATGTGACTAATGTTCTTTTGAATTTGAAAGAATTTTATGAAATTTATGAGAATTACAAGATATGGAAAAAAATCTCCCACTGAATTTTCATTCTTATCCAATTTTTGTATTTTTAATCCTGTTTTTTTACGATTAAAAGAAAATCTACACATTCTGTCTAAAAATTATCGATAACAAATTTCTAGACCCTTTTTGGGTGAACAACTTTTGTTTATTAATTTTTTTTTCGTACCTTGTGCCGTTTTCCAAAAAATTTAATTTTTTTATTTTTAATGTTACTTTTTTACGATTAAAACAAAAACTTCGCATACTGTCAAAAAAATTTTGATGACAAATTTGTAGCTCTTTTTGGAGTAAACAAGTTTTGTTGACTTATTTCTTTCGTATCTTGTGTCGTTTTGTCCAGAAATTCAATTTTTCTATTTTTAATGCAGTTTTTTACGAATAAAACAAAAACTACGTGTCTTATTAAAAAGTGATCTGTAACAAATTTGTAGATCTTTTTTGAATACATAATTTTTCTCAGTTATTCTTTTTTCGTATCTTGTATAGTTTGACCGCAAAATGGAATTGTTGATTTTTCAAGAAAATTCAAAAAGTTGTTGTGATAATCTTGTATAGGGTGTTTTTGTAAATGCTATAACTTCGGTATTTTTTTGTTATAAAAAAAAGTCATGAGGATAGAGTGTCCGTCTTTTTGAGTACCACTGATAACCGTACATAGAATTTTCAAATCTTGAAAAAACGTTGTCTCAAAAATGTTGAAAATGCGCTCACTTTTTGAATTTTTATCCAAAATGGCTGGCCATTTTGGATCCAATCTGTCATAGAAACATGCAAAAAGTGTTGGGAAAAAAATGTTTTGGAAAAATTCACTGAATTGAGTAAATTTAGAACAAATCATGTAAAATAAACCAATTCAAGAGAATTACCAAAATTTGAAAGAATTCAGGATAAATTAATACGAATTCAGGATTAAGTACAAATTAATTCAAATGAATTGCAAACAATATTTTAAAATCTCTTCAAATCTTTGAAACCCGTACGAAATCTCTCACTTCTCGTGAATAAATTCTTTGAAATCCATAAAATATTATATAAAATCCCGGGAAATTCTACGACATTTGATACTTCCTGAAATCTTGGAAAATTGATTGAAATGCCTTAGACTTTTCAAATACCTTAAAATCATTGAAATCCTCAGAAATTTGATAAAATCCCTTGGAGTCTTTTAAAACATTTTTAATCCTTATATGTCCTTTAAAATCATCAGAAATTTTCCAAATTCTATGAAATTCTTTACAACAGCATGATTTTTTTAAATCCTTCAGAATCATTCGAATTTTTTTAATCTTTTGAAAATGCATTGGAATCTTTCAAAAAGCCCTGAGAGATTGAAAAACCTTTAAAATTACTGAAATCAATAACAAAATGCTTTGGAATCTTTTAAAATTCTCTGACCTATTTCAATTTGTTTAAATCCCTTGAAACTATTAAAAGCTCTTGAAAATTCCTTTGAATTTAAAAAAAAAAACTAAAATGTTTCCGAATCTTTGAAATCCTATCAAATTATTGAAATACATTTTGAAAATGGCTTTAAATGTCTCAAAATATTTTAGAATATTTTAAATTCTTTACAATCTTTGAAATCCTATAAAATGCCTTAATTCAAGTGAACAAATTCTTTGAAATCCATTAAAAAATGATAAAATGTCGTGAAATTACATGAAATTTGATGTTTCCTGAAATTTTTCAAAATTATTAAAATACCTCGAGAGATTTTGAAAGATTTTTTTAGAATCTTTAAAATAATTCTAAAACCTCATAGGACCTATAAAATCATTCCGTATGTTCCAAAATTCTAGGAAATTCTTTAAAACCAAATGAAACTGTTTCTAAATCTCTTAACAGATTCAAATCCTTGCAAATAATTCTCTCTTATTTAAGTAATAAATACATAATTCAGCGGTTTTTTTTCAGTTTTTCATCTTCTAACCTGTTTTTCTAATGATTTTTTACCCGCACTGTTCCGACGTAATGAAACTCATTTTTAAAGCTAGTTTATAAGAAGGAAAATGATTTAAAAACCCATTAAAATGATTATGTTAAGAACATATTTCCTTTCTGTTTTTGATTCCTAAAGCTTGTCAAATTTTTGTAGTTTTTATTGATAATAAGAAACCCCTAATAGGTCAAAAATATAATTGTAAGCTGAGCTAAATATGAATATAATTTGTCTTGGAAATACAAACATGTATATTATATTCTAAAAATCTGTTGCATTTACATTTTTTATTTTCTGTAGGGCCTCTTAGGCATATCAAATTTTTTCAGCCAATTTTTATCAACAAAAAGTCCTCAATGTAGTTGAAACGTCTTTTATGGTGCAGTGTGTAAAAATAAATATTTGGTAAGACGCTTATATCCTCCCAAAACGATAAAAAATATTGATATCTATGAAAATAATTATAAAAATTATGAAAATAATAATTTTTCCAGAAACAACTAAATAAACTTTTTTTTTTAATAAGTTCTTTCTTTTTAGTTTTAATCTCTGTTATTCAACCTTACCTATCCTACTATCAAGCTTATATTTTATGAGGGTTGCTACAAAAACCCAATTACGAAATTCCCTGTCTTTTTCCTTACCAATTTTTCATTTTCTATTACTGTTATAAATTTTTCTTTTGGGTATAAGAAAACCTTATACCTAGAAGTCCTAGAATATCAATGATGGTATATTTAAGGAAATGTTAATTCTTAAATTTCTCTCAAACACTTTTAGTGACAATAGTAATACAGAATTTTTTAAACTTCAAATTTAATGTATAAAAAATTTTTTCTCTGATATCCCTGACTTTATTTGACCATTTTTGAATACCCTGACTTTTCAGAATTTCCTGAAAATTCGCCATACGGCGCTTCAAAACACAGAGAAAGTTACGATCCTGCTTCGTGCGTGAAACATAGAAAATTTCAGCTTCAAAAATAAAATCACGTACATTTCCCGCACCAATAAATTTCCCGCACAATTTACACTTTTCACGCTTTTCATATTAGAAAAGTGAGAAAGTATAAAGGAGGAGGTATAAATTTAAGATCAATCTAGAATTTCCATGTTGCTTATTTAAGCAACACGTTCGTTCCGCAGAACCGCTCCGACACAGTTGGCTCATCAATCTCTCTAGAAATCACCCCATGCGAAGAGCTTCAAAAAGTCATCATATGTGATAGATGCAAATAGTTTCAATAGTCTCCAAGATCTTTCGTTTCAAGCATATAAATTAATATTATAATATGATGCAGCATTCGATGCCGAATTGTGGCGATAAGTCTGTGAAATCCTCTTCAAGATACGATCATACGCTGCAGCGATAGAAATCAGTCCTAATGCCTTACACGTTCTAAGGCTACAAAGGCAGAGTCAGAGCGCTCAAATGCAACGGCTGAACGAGAAACGCGAAGGAATCACCGGAGCTGGAACGATCGTAATTCTTGCACGTCGTCGACTTAATACGTTGAGCAAACCGTTTTATAAGCCCTCACTTTGCGCCCTCGAGAAATTACCCAGCGGTAAGCAGTATGCAGATCGCAAAATCGCGACGTACGAGGAAAGGATTAACTTTGCCGCCTGGTAATACACGACCTACCACCCCCTTCTTCAACCCTCTTCGCGTTTTAGCTCCATATAACCCAAAAGTTCCACGCCGTCTTCCTAGAATCATACTTCAAAGAGAGAGCATAAAGAGAGAAACGAACAACGATTGGGTAATTGGATAAATTGCATGACCTACTTACAACTAAACTAATTTAGGCAGAAAACATACAAAAAGAACGAAGAAAAGTATTAGTTATCATTCATGGACCGAATCCATTTCAGATCAGGCAGATTCTACGCCTAAGTCCCAGAAGTTAGGCGATACGCATTTCTTTTGAATGGACAAAACTATAAAATTAAATTAAAAATTAAAAAAAAATAAAATAAAATAAAACTTTGAAGCAACTTTTACCACTTTTTTCAACCCACTGTTCTGCGTTCACCGAATTTCGGTGCGCCTAGACACGGCCTTTATTTAATTTGCCAAACCGGGCAAACTTGTATAAAAGAGATTAACTTGTTACTTCTAAATGAAAAAAAACCTTGAATAGTGGGAATTTTGCCAAGCATCGGTTGCGATTCTATCGCAAGTCACGTCAAAAAAAAAAAAAAAAAAAAAAAAAAAAACATGAGCGAGTCATAAATTATTATAGGGTAAGTGTGGGTATTACAGCGGGAAATAAATCAAGACGACTTTTGAAGATGAAAAACAAGTGTTTGAATGGGAAATTCGTTACGCATTAATTCGTGAAGCAATATTTGGTATTTAATCAATAGAATTCAGTCGTTAGAACGTGAAGAGAAATTAGATTTACGAGAAAAATATGAATCTAAAAAAATGTTCCATGTAGATATTACCGCGGGCTGCATGAATTACCGCGCGCCAACTACCGTGGTAACCCAATTACTGCGCTGGTAATACAGCTATTTTATTTCAAGTGAAGTTACCAATAATTTAGGAGATTTAAAGCTTGTAATTATGTTTTATATTTTTGATAACATGGATTAAAAATCACTGAGATGAAAGACACACTGAGGCACTGACAGGCATTATCACACGGGCGACTAAGTAAGGTTAGTTTTGAGGTTATGATATAGCGCCTGTTGACGCCTGAAAAGCCGCGGTAAAACATGCAACAAGGAAAGTCGTGTGCCAAATACGAAGTAATAGCTGGTAATAGGAGATTCAAATTGCAACAAATTAGTAAAAAACATAGTAACTGCAGTTGATTTATTGATGATATTTAAAAATATGTCACATAATAATGTTCTGAATTGTTTCAAAGCATTATATACATTCAAAACATTATAAATAATTATTTATCTTTGACACCGCAGTAATAGGAGCATCCACAGTAATACCCACACTTACCCTATCAGTTCGTGCAAAATAAAATAAAAACGTAAAACGCGTTCTTAATAAAAACATAGGGTTGATAAAGTTTTTATAGTCTGGCTGATAAGACTAAGCGCTGCCATACGATCTGAAATTTTAAATACAACATATGTATAACTCTCTGAAAACTTCTACTTTGCAATGAAGTAAACTCAAAGTTTTAATTACGGAGCTTCCGCCGCGGTAACATGCGAAAAGTGTTAACTTTAAAATATATTTAAAAAGTTGTTCAATTAAAAGGGACTTTATTGCATGGAGGCTAATTTCTGTGTCACGTCGTTGAAAGAACATAAAGCTGCTTTATAAATGAGGGACTCCTAATTTATTAATGTAGGTTACCTCAATTTATTAGCTTTCTTTACAATTATTTTGGAAGCTCTTTTCCACCGCATAAAATAAAAAACTTGAAGGAAATATCAGTATTCACATTTTTGAAAGTTTAAACAATAGATTACTCAAGATATCATACATCATTTAAACCTAATGATGATATGATATCGTCATATTAGGGACCCTTCCAAAAATACGTCGCGCTATTTTCAACTCTATTTTCCACACCAAAAAAATGAATTCGGAACCAAAAATATAAATAATATTAGATTTTTCAATGAAAAAGAATTAACTTTCGAAAAAGAACAGTTACATTTTCTTTGGGGTTCTATTAATTTAGTTGGCATTTAAGCGAAAAGTGATATAAAGGGAAAGTTTCTTGAAAACAGGGGAATAAAGAGGAATTCTTTGAAAAGGGGCAAAAGAGGAAAATAGGGGAAAGAATGTGAAGTCTGCATTTAGATAGATGCTTTACTTGTGAAATAAAATAACAAATTCTTACTTTTACGAGCACAAATCGTCACAAAGCGGCTACATACCCCCCCCCCCCCCAACCCTCCAATTCCCCGGTAGTGTAACGTAGTTTTTCATCTGCCCTTACAGAAGATTAAAATTGTCGGAATTTTGTTTTCAAAATCCTGCAAAATATAAAATTGAGACCTTGGAGTCCGGAAAAATCCATTTATATCACCTTGTCTCGCTGAATACATATTTCTTTACACGCATCAGCACTCTAACCATTTTTTATAATCTTATCCTCGCCTCAAGTTTTCTCATTCTCTAAAAGATAAAATGTGTCAAATATAACTTTAAATATATCTATTCAAAGGCTATTAAAAAAATTTTTGAAGCATTCAAAAAAATACTTACTTTTTGTTATAAAAATCTCGAGAATATTTTCAAAAAGCACTGAGGAGATTTTCCAAAAAATGTTAAAGAGTTAAGATAGATTGTAAACAGTGTAATTTTAATCCTTATTTTTACACCCTCAGGTTCTAAATTGAGAGAGGGTTTTGACCACTAAAGTGCCTAACCCACCCTTCACACACCCTAACCAAATGGAAGGAAACCGAGAAGCTTCCCAAGCCATAAATCTCAGGATGTAGGCCGCGCATCCAGAGAATTTTGGCCAGCCAAATTCTCTCGACGAGCTGGAATATGCGAATTGTGCTTCAAGGGTGGAATCGCACACAGGTTGAGATCCTACTTTCCACCCCCTGGATCGGTCTTCTGGGACCGAAATGCAAAATTTGCATTCGTGAAAAGCAGAAGCAACTCTTGCAGATGGAAATCGTACCTTGAGAGGTACCTTAAAATTGTGACTAGAGATTACTCAAATTTAAACTAGGATTCCTTTAGAATTAAGGATGTTCGATAGTTTACTCACCTTAATTTATAAAAATATTTGTTAAACATAACCAATTTTTCAACTGAAATCAATATGAGATTCAGAAAAAAATAATTGAATCTGTAACTGTTTATTTAACATTAATTACTTGAGATGTTATATTTCTTATTCAACTTTAGAAAAAAAAACGTAATTTTGGTTAAATCTTCAATCTTTGTCACTTTCCCTGATCAATCATATTTAAAAGTCAAAATTCTAATCTTGTACACTTTTAATATAGAATCTTTTATGAATAGACTAAAAGCAACTATGTGGCAGCCCTGATTATTCTTGATTACTCAAAGCGCTTCTTACATAAATTCTCTTACTTTTGCCTGCCTTTCTCTGACCAACAATATTCTCTGTTTTCCTCTTATTTTCAGGCTTTCCCTTATCTGTTGCCACTTTGATTTTTAAAATATCCATAATTCTCTTTGTATATTAAAACGCAGCTAAATTTTAATGAAGCAAATTGTTAATAAATACTTAAATAATAAATAGCTATCTATCTAGCTAGCTTATGATTACTTCTAGCTTACTTTAAATCACATTCATTTAATTAGTATTGTAGTTAATATTTTAAAGAACAAAATAAGCCAACAATTATGAAGATTGAATAAAAGTTGCGATTTTTTTCTAAAGCATTTAATTCTCATGTCGATTCAATATTGTAATCCAAAAAAGTAATATTACAATGTTATTCATTATGCATTAAATTAAAGTAGGACTATTTTTTGGGAGTACTGATCTAATACCGAAAAAAAAGCAGCTTTATGAAACTTTTTTTCCAGTATTTGTCGTTTTACGTAGCCTCACCTGTCCCATCCTGGAGTATTTTGACCTTCATATGCTCTTTATTGGCGTACCGACATTGTGGCTGTACTGGTCACTAAGGACTTTAAATAAATAAAGAGAGACCCCAGTTTTCTTCCCCTTTAGAATAACCCCTTCCTCTGAATTCTGTCTCTTTCTCTATAGTCTATATCTCCACTGCAGTATATTTACCTATCTCCCGTCCAGAGATCAGGGGCAAATAGCGCGCCCTGGGAGCCATGCGTCAACCCTTATTACTTAGGATAGTTATATTGGCTTACTCTGCTGAGTAACTAAAATTTACAGGAAACACCCCCACTACCGATCATTAGACTCACAGGCTGATACCAAAATTCATCCTTGGGTTCTACGTGAAAATGGACTAAATGATATACAATTCCTGATCATTTTTAATTTTCTGAATAAAAAAAAGTTGCTACATGGAAAATAAATCCATTTTATCTATTAGGGTGAATCAGTCTTCAATTAAAAAATTATAGCTGGGATCGACTAGAAAGCTTTAAAAAAAAGTCGCGTTAGTCACATCGAATATTCAAAGATACTGAAAAAAGCAATATCAGACACTGAATGACTGAAATAATAACTTTATTTGCTTCGGAATATAGAGTACATTTAAAAATATTCTTTGCACCATCAAAATAAACTTTAGAGTTGAAACAATTTTTTGACAGTAATCATTCAGCTTGAAGGATTCCGAATCTGATCTTAAAGTAGATTTCGTTCTGAACTGTTCAACTTGTCAACTTGGATTCTTTTCATATGAGAGAAGTTTGTAATTAACTTTAATTTTGAATTTTGGGAACATTCATTCCATTTCAAGGTCTTGTTAGGATACTAAAGTGAGTTAGAAAACAAGAGGGAAACAAATTTTGAATTTTGGATATTTGTGGAATTTTAAAATTCAATAATTTCCATTTAGTAATGCTTTGAGAACTTTTTAATTCAAAGTACGGTTTTTACTATTATTCTTTTAAAAAATTGGTATTTTATTATTTTACGTTTGCAGCTGATAAAAGGAAAATTATGGGACGAATTTTGAAAAAGTGCCTGACTGTGCAAACCTTCTTTTTAATATCCGTTTAATAAATTCCAAATAAGTACATTTAATTAATTAGACGAAACCTTTTTCTTATTCTGACCCAGTAAATCTTTCCCTCGATCTCGTAAATTTATTTTTCAGATTGAATCCATTCAATCCAACGAATGCTTTCGTTGCTTACCGATACGGGGTTAATTTC
The DNA here is from genome assembly GCA_932178445.1 of Andricus quercusramuli. Lineage (NCBI taxonomy): Eukaryota > Metazoa > Arthropoda > Insecta > Hymenoptera > Cynipidae > Andricus > Andricus quercusramuli. The sequence continues at coordinate 6,441 of CAKNXH010002392.1, read as the reverse complement.
ACGTTTAGCAAAGTTTAGTTAAAAAATACTTATTCGTCTTTTTCTGATTACACGATTCTAAAGAATGTTTGCAGAGAATCCAATGAAAATCTTGATTAGAAATTCGCTTCCCTTGGAGAATTGTACCTTGATACTGAGGTTGACATCATCGATACTGAATATACAGTTTCCATCTTCGAGATTGCAAGACGAAAATCAACAACGCTTATTTCTCAACCCCATGACAAGTTTGTAATTCGGTGCTAAATCTGTTTTCCCAACAGATCGATTCAGCAAATCGAAACTCAGGTCGCAGCTCTGCTTAATTTGATAAGAACATCCTCAGTACGAGAAACGAATTAAACAGTCAATTCGTTCGTTCCAAATCCGATGGAGTGTCTGCTATTTCTCCAAGGTAAAGTGTTTTTTAATTGTTCTAAAGATAATTAATTTTAGTGTCCTATACACTCTATATACTGTTTTTCAAGCTGAATATTCTGCTGATAGTAATTTAGATTGTTATTCTGATGAAAAGAACATTTACTTTGAAAAATCGTGCTGCGCTTTCCATTTACTTTCTGATATTGTTCTAGATGAGTGAAGTGTTTGGCCAAGTCGAGAACTTTATCGCTGCTCTTCCTTCTTATAGTCGCTTACTTGAAAACTTGGAAAACTTGGAAAACTTTTTCAATGTCTGCTATCTTGGAAGTAAATCAGACCTATGCCTTTAGTGTGCCAAGCAAAAGTTTCAAACAATTATTTTCTTTTCTAAAAATATACTCAAAGTAGAGTTATCAAAATAATGTGAAAAAAGCAAATAATGGGTAGTGCTATGCTTTCTCAACAGTTATTTTTTAAGTTACTAACAAATCTTAAAATATTTCAAGTAATATTATTAGTGTTCTTGCTTATCATTTGATAATAAAAATCTTCTCAAGATACCAGTAACCATGAAGATAAAAATAAAAAATCCACCATCATCTCTCACGGTGTGCTTGAAAGGGGTCTTAATCGAAAGTCTGCCAAACTGGGGTTTTCTTGGTGGATTTGATTCCTAGGCATCACAGGAGTATTTTAAGCTCAAAACCATAATCGGCCACCAGTTGCTTTTTGAAAAAAAATCTATTTCAGTATTTAAATTTGAATAGCTGCAGATTTGCGTTTTAAACTTTTGAAGTTCGTATTTTTCTAGAAGCCAAAGTTCTATGAGAATAGGTGTATATAGGATTTTTGGGATAGCTGATTACGAATACATTGTTAGATTCTTAAAATTCAAGATGGCGGATCCAATATGGCGGATCAAATGGTGAAATTAATGCCGACTGTGGTAAAAATTAGTATATGAAGGTTTATGGGGTCGCTGATTATATATCCGTTATAAGATTTTCAAAATTCAAGATGGAGGATCAGTAATGGTGTCCTAGATGAAGTAATTAAATGCTAGCCCCTGTGAATATTTGTATTCTGTGGTTTTTAGAACCGCTGATTACGAATATGTTGTCAGTCTTCCAAATGAACAATTTGCGAGCCTGGGATTTTCTTGAAGTGTTAGATTTTTTAGCATCCCTGGAAAACGAAGATAGTGACGTCATCTACCGTACGTACCAATTGTTCGTATTTATTCATGATTTTTCTATTTCAGTTTTGGTTATTATGCGGGGACAAGATGTAATAACGTTTACCAAACCATTTGAAATGCGTAAATCAGTGTACTGATATAAAATTCAATTAATTGACATTAAACTGTACAATTAAAGTTCTTATACAGTAACAGGTACATATTAAACGTAAAATCATTTATTTAAAAACCCGCTATTTTAAATGTTTTTTTTTTTAATTTAAATATGATGGGTTATATAACTAATCCGTTACAACTAGTATAACAAAGATCTCAAAACTAATTCAATCACTCAATCAATATTTTTATATATTTCATGGCGCATAAGAAAACTAAGATAGATAAAAAACATTCGTGTAAAAGTTTTCATCTGTAGTTTGCATATTTCATAGAACGCCAAATCTTTGTTCTGAGAGTAAATATTCATTCCATATAATCAAGCCCTTCAAGAAAATCGGGATGGGGTCAACTTTGCACGTAGCAACTTTGCACGTGCCCAACTGTGCACGTCGATGGCCAGACGGACAACTGTGCACGTCGTTGGTCAGAAGGACAACTGTGCACGTGCTCGGATGTTGTCACAAGGACACCTGTGCACGTGCACAGATGGTACTTGGACAACTGTACACGTCGAAATTAAGACGTGCACAGATGGACTCCTGTGCATTTTAACGTGCACAGATGTCACTTTCCTAACTGTGCACGTGCACAGATGTCACTTGCCCAACTGTGCACGTGCACAGATGCCCCTTGTCAAACTGTGCACGTGCACAGATGTCCCCTGTCCAACTGTGCACGTGCACAGATGTCCCTTGCCCAACTGTGCACGTGCACAGATGTCACTTGCCCAACTGTGCACGTTTATACGAGGGTGGAATGGAGCGAATTAACTTTTTTAATGTTAGTTTGAAAATATTTCAAATATTATTTTTAAGAAATTATTCTTTTCAAATTGTTAAAGATATATGAAAATCTCTCTTTGTTCGACCTGAATGCCTCCAATTTGCTGAATGCCTTGCTTTCTCTGAATCCCCTGAATTCTCTGAATCCCTTGAATTCTCTGAATTCCTTGAAATCTGTGAATTCTTCGAATTTTCTGAATTCTTTGAATTCTCTGAATTCCTGGAACTCTCTGGATTACTTAAATTCTCTGAATTCCTTGAATTCTCTGAATTCCTTGTATTCTCTAAATTCTCGGAATCCTCTGAATTCTCTGAATCCTTGAATTCTCTGAATTCCTTGTATTCTCTGAATCCTTGAATTGACTGAATTCTTCGAATTTTCGGAATTCTCAGAATTCTTTGAATTCTCAGAATTCTTTGAATTCTCAGAATTCTTTGAATTTTCTGAATTCTTTGAATTCTTCGACTTCTCTAAATCCTTGAACTCTCTGAATTCCTTGAATTCTATGAATTCTTCGGATTCTCTGAATTCTCCGAATTCCTTGAATTCTCTGAATTTCTTGAATTCTTCGAATTCCTTTAATTCTCTGAATTCCTTGAATTCTCTGGATTCCTTGAATTCGTTAAATTTTAAGAATTCTGTGAATTCCTTGAATTCGTTGTTGAATTCTCTGAATTTGTTGAATTCCTTGAATTCTCTGAATTCCTTGAGTTCGTTGAGTTCCTTCAATTCGCTGAATGACTCCAATTTGCTAAATGCCTTGCTTTTTCTGAATTCCTTGAATTCGTTAAATTTGTTGAATTCGCTAAATTTGTTGAATTCTCTGAACTCCTTGAATTTGTTGAATTCCTTGAATTCGCTGAATTTCTAGAATTCGCGGAATGCCTTCAATTTGCTGAATGCCTTGCTTTCTCTGAATCCCTTGAATTCTCTGAATACCTTGAATTTTCTAAATTCCGTGAATCCTTTGAATTCTTTGAATCCCTTTAATTCTCAGAATTTCTCGAATTCTTTCAATTCTCTGAATTCCTTGGGTTTTGTTGAATTTCTTGGATTCGCTAAATGCCTTCAACTCGCTGAATACCTTGAATTCTCCGAATCCCTTAAATTCTCCGAATCCCTTGAATTCTCTGAATGCAAGAAATTCTCTGAATTCTTCGAACTCTCTGAATTACTTCAATCCTCTGAATTCCCTGAATTCTCTGCATACCCTGGATTCGTTGCATTCTCTGAATTACTTAAGTTTGTTGAATTCCTTCAATTCGCTGAATGCCTCCAATTTGCTGAATGCCTTGCTTTCTCTGAATCACTTGAATTCTGTGAATTCTTCGAATTTTCTGAATTCTTCGAATTCTCTGAATTCCTTGAACTCTCTGAATTACTTAAGTACAACATAAACGTGCACAGTTGGGCAAGTGACATCTGTGCACGTGCACAGTTGGGCAAGGGACATCTGTGCACGTGCACAGTTAGGAAAGTGACATCTGTGCACGGTGAAGTGCACAAGATTCTATCTGTGCACGTCTAAATTTCGACGTGCACAGTTGTCCAAGTACCATCTGTGCACGTGCACAGTTGTCCAAGTGACAACTGTACACGTCGAAATTTCGACGTGCACAGATGGGCTCCTGTGGCCTTGGACGTGCACAGATGGACGTGCACAGTTGTCCGTCTGGCCATCGACGTGCACAGTTGGGCACGTGCAAAGTTGCTACGTGCAAAGTTGTCCGTCACCCAAGAAAATCTCAGGCTCCATTATTAAAAATTATTAAAACTGACAACATATTCGTTATTAGCACTCCTAAAAACCACTGAATACAAATATTCATAGGGATTAGTATATAATTACTTCATTTAGGCCACCATCGTAGATTCGCCATTTTTGATTTTGGAAATCTGATAAGGGGTATGTAATCAGAGATAGTCCAGTCATCTCGTCGGAAAAAATATGTTTTCATGGAAAAATCGCGGAATGGACTTTTTTTTGAAAAATGTCTTCATTTTGGCATGTAATTAAAGACCCTGAGTTTGCGGTAGCCACAAACTGGCGCTTCCCGGGCAATCTTTTTGGAAAGGTCCCAAAATTCACGTTTGCGTGGATTGACGGTTTCCATTGCATTTTAAGGAAAAAGTAGTTATTACGAAAAGAAAACAAGACAAAATTCCACGTAATTAAAAAAAAAAGAAGAATACCCTAGCACCAACAGTTACTGATATATAGCTTGCCCAAAAACCCCGATTTTTTTCGATTTTTCGACAAGAAACACTACTTTTCAGATTTTGAGCTGTATCTTTTTCCCTGTTAACTTAAGCTAAAAGTGATGCACAGGTGACTGAAAGTAGACCATATTACCTTTAAAATAAGCCCTAGAAAAGTGATCTAAGTCCACTGGTTACAGAGCTGTGACCTCTCAAAGTACCCCTATTTTCGACAGGTTTTTAAGGCTGTTTTCAAGGGTTGCAAATCTCCGACTGTATCTCTTTTCTGAGTGAACCTACGTAAAGGGCACTTGAGGAAGAATCGAAGAGCATGAAATTCTGCGTAAATTAAAAAAAAAAGATCCTGCTAACCCTAACAGTTTCCGAAATATGTTCTTTTGAAAAACCCTAATTTTTACTCAAAAATTGAAGAATTCTCTTTTTTCAAAATAAATGTAATTTCCGGGCATTTTACAGCAAACTTCATGAGAAGAAAATTATAGAGGACTCAATTCTGCGTAAAACTAAAAAAAGAAGAGCCCTCTAGTGTCAATTGTTCGCGAAATATGACCTTCTTTATGTACCCCATTTTCGAGGTCGATGTCTCGCTGATGCTCTAGTAGGCTATTTGACTGATCTTACTCAAACAAGTCATCCTAAACTGATAATTAGGTCCTAAAAACGCATAAATATTTTTTATTAATTAATTAAATAAATATTTTCAATAAATTGTTTAAAAAATTCATGAAAGGTGACTTATTCTTTCATGTTTTCAACTAATTTTTATATGAAAAAGATTCTGCGAAGTTAAAATTGTATTTTTTAATAACAAATTACTTATAAACAATTCCTATGTATAGTATTTGTACAATTTTAACAACATTTTCCTATCAATTCTAATTCGTTACTTACATTTCTGGTTCTCAGGGCCGTCTTTACCGCTAAAGGGCCCCCACAATATAACCGGCCCGGGGCCCCCGCAACCCTAAAGACGGCCCTGCTGGTTCTATTAATTTGTATTAATTTATTGATGGATAAATTAATTAACTGTTATTTATCATAAGTACCCGTTTAAAAAAAAATTCATTTTTGTATTTTAGTACAATATTCGCAGTCGAAAAGGTTTTCCAGAAATTCATAAAAGCAACATTTTCTATTTTGCTAAAATTGGAGGAACTTAGAGTAAATGCAGTATGTCTGGAATGTGGTGCGGATGACGTGGATTTTGAGAAACACTGGGGTACTTATGAAAAATAACAGTTAATTAATTTATTCATCAATAAATTAATACAAATCAATAGAACCAGAAATGTAGGTGACGAATTAGAATTGATAGGAAAATGTTGTTAAAATTGTACAAATACTATACATAGGAATTGTTGAAAACATGAAAAAATAAGTCACCTTTCATGAATTGTTTAAACAATTTATTGAAAATATTTATTTAATTAATTAATAAACAATATTTATGCGTTTTTAGGACCTAATTATCAGTTTAGGATGACTTGTTTGACTAAGATCAGTCAAATAGCCTACTAGAGCATCAGCAAGACATCAACCTCGAAAATGGGGTACATAAAGAAGGTAATATTTCGCGAACTATTCATACTAGAGGGCTCTTTTTTTTTAGTTTCACGCAGAATTGAGTCCTCTATAATTTTCTTCTAATAAAGTTTGCTGTAAAATGCCCGGAAATTACATTTATTTTGAAAAAAGTGAATTCTTCAATTTTTGAGTAAAAA
>CAKNXH010002391.1:62255-152110 GCA_932178445.1 Andricus quercusramuli | reverse complement strand
TTCACACAACTTTCGATATGAAAATCAAATCTTGTAATTAAACGTTCGTGGAATATTTCCATGCAATATTCTAGCAACTTTTGATACAAAGAAAAAGAATCTTGAACAGCAATATTCCGTCAATATTACCGTGCAACATTCACACAACTTTCGATAAGAAAAATGAATCCTATAATTAAATGTGTCTGCAATATTTCCATGCAATATTACAGCAACTTTTAAAACAAAAAAAATTTGTCTTGCATTGCAATGTTTCTTCAATATTTCCGTGAAATATTGCAAGTGGCGGACATTTCTCAATTGCAGCAACATTGAGGGAATATTAAATGGAATATTCCGAATATTGTGGAGCAATATTGCTACAATATTCAGGGAATATTGCGTGCTATGGGGGGAGAATGATATAAATTGTCAGCCGCAATTTTTTGGTGGTTAGAAAACATGGATTTTAACGATTTTCCAACAACGCAAGTTTGCGAGAAAAATGACGATTTTGAAGGAATTGTACATGATTGTACAGAGAAACTGACATCGCCCGAAAGATGTAAGTTTTTGATTATTCTGAGACTTGTTTATTGCTTTAAATATTTGTTTAGTACTTTAATTTTAATTCCTGACTTTTTTAATACGACTTATTTGTATCATATTATCATTTAGATCGGAGGTATCTTTCGGTATCGATAGTCGACACAATATAGGAAAACAGGCTAATATTCATGTAGTTAATAAGAATCTGTATGGCCAAGATAGAAATAGAACTCCTGTTCCTTTTGGTGCCCTGGATAAAAGAATGGTAATTGTCAAAAAATAATTTGTTTGCACTAAAAAACTCTAAAGTTTCACAATTTTTTCTGACGTATTTTTTATGTTGTTTGTTGTAAAATTGTAAAGATTTTGCTGAAATACTGTGAAATTATTTACAAAAATCAACTATGTTTTACCCGATCGTTCAGTGTAATTTTACATTAAGAATGACTGTTATTTTATGTCCAATTATACAGTGTGGAATTTCATATATTTTCCTTGTGAAATGCCCACGAAATCTGTGAAATTTCAGTTTCTTTTTCGAAGACGGAACGGAAATTTGCTGACATTTTGTGGAACTTTTTATTATTTAAAATATTTTCTAGGGTACATCATCAAATTCGAGTAGCTGTCAAACGTGCGGCAAATCACTGAATGAATGCATAGGACATTTTGGATATATAGACCTAGAATTGCCAGTATTCCACATTGGTTACTTCAGGTCAATCATCGGCATTCTACAGTCCATTTGCAAAGTGAAATCTCGTGTTCTTCGATTTAATTTAACCTAAATTTACAATTAAAACTTCAGTTATATCTTCCTAATGTTTCCAGAAATGCGCCTCCGTCTTGTTAACAAAATATCTCAGAATGTCTTACTTACCCCGCGTATTGAATCCCAATTTAGATTACTTAAGTCGAAAAGCTATACGAAAACAAATTCTCGAAAAAGCCAAGAAAACTTCAATTTGTCCCCACTGTGGATAACAAAACGGGACTGCCAAAAAGGCAGACTTGCTTAAAATTTGACACGAAAAATGCAAGGGCAAAAAAGCACTGATGTAGTTTTGCAAGGAAAATTGTCCGAGTACAGAAACGTAAGACTATAATATGAAATATAATTATATTTTATAAAAGAGAGTCCAGTCGAATGTACCTGAAAGTCAGCATCGTTGTTAAGTAACTGAGCTTCGAGTCAGAATTTGATATGGAAAAAGTCATGTTAATTTAGAATCGTTCAATGTTGACGGCTTCAATTTTAAAAATAGAACTGTCAAGTCTCTATTATGTATAAATCTTCAATTTCGAAACGTTAGGAATTTTTTAATTTACTTTTGTATCGCTTATTTGAAGCTCGCCAGCAAGTCAATTATTTTACTCCGATCAACTTTTTCTTAAATAACTTTACTCACTTTCAAGAAAACAATTTATTCCATTTCCTGTCGATGCAAATAATTTAGTATCTTAAGGTTTACAAAATAACGGTTATAACTAATATTTGTATTTTACTGCCTTTAAGAATGAACAATTTTAAATTGACAACTTTCATGCAATATTGTGCCTAAAATATTTAATACATGAAGCTCATCACAATTGAGGCTATGGATCAAATGAGTGGACATAGATTCTTTTGGCTCGAGCGCAATGCCATCTCGCCCTTTTAAAAAATTCGTCTCAATTAATCAGAATCTCAATTATATTGTTTAAAATTCAAGTTAGAACAGAGCACCATTTTCAGTTTATACCTTTTGATATTTCAAACATTCAATTTTCCGCTCTTACTGAATGCTTCAAATGTGAAGGATTTTTTCGACATATTAATAACCACACTGCTATTATTACTTATAATTATTAAGTGTTTTTATATAACTTCCATAAGAACGGGTACAATATATGTGACACTTGTATGAAAACCCTGGCGGACCGAACGAACGGAGCGGATACGCTACAGCGTATCCTTATAGTATCCACATCGTATCCTCTCCGTATCATGCAAGAAAAACTCATTAAAAAAGAAAGATTAACATTTCAATTGTTGAAATTCGGATTCTACGTGAAATTTTGAGTTAAAAGGTCACAGAGTCATCGCAATAGTTTTTCTTGCAAACATTAAAAACTTTTAATAAATATAATACTTATCGATAACGTGCGCTGAAGGCGATTTCAAACGCATCGTCATTCAGTAGCAGTTCATAGGCTTTATCCGTCGACGATGCGTGTGAAGTCGCCTTCAGCCCACGTTATCGATAAGTATTATATTTTTTAAAAGTTTTTAATGTTGCAAGAAAAACTATTGCGATTACTCCGTGACCTTTTAACGCAAAATTTCACGTAGAATCCGAATTTTAACAAGTTAAATGTTCATCTTCCTTTTTTAATGAGTTTTTCTTGCATGATACGGAGAGGATACGATGTGGATACTATAAGGATACGCTGTAGCGTATCCGCTCCGTTCGTTCGGTCCGCCAGGGAAAATAGGTAAACACATAATCCTGTTGATTGCTCAATAACAATAAATATTATATCGAAATTTAATTAATTTGTTCTCACTGACCTTTCAATTTACTACATAGAGATAAGAAAAAATTTTGCAAAACCTTCCAGGAACATTTTTAGGAAATATTCCCTGAATAATGATGCACAATCTTCGAGGCACATTCCCAGAAAATGTTCCCTCAATATTGTTCATCAAGCTTTCAGCAACTTTCCCAGGCAATATTCGAAGCACATTGCCACAAAATATTCCCTCAATATTGTTTATCAAGCTTTCAGCAACTTTCCCAGGCAATATTCCCTCAATCTTGCTTCGCAATATTGCCGCATGGCGGACATTTTCTTATTTGCTGGAAGATTGCCTGAACCTTGCGATGCAAGCTTCCGAACCTTGCATCGCAAGGTTGAGGCAAGTTTGTCGCAAACTGTTGTGCTATCTGGGTACCAAGTTTACGTATCAAGGGGGCTTTGGGGGTCGAAGTCGATTTTGAGAAGACTTGAAAATGAGTCAGCGATCTCCTTGCGCTTAAAGCCTCTTCGGGGGACTCACGCTTGGAGGTCGCTGGTCGATTTCTACTAATGAACACACACACATACACTTACATAATACAGCAGGACAGTGCATCGAATCTGTGCAACTAACTGATGACCTCAGAGGAAACGCTCCGTCCACCCTAGCCCGGCCGTATTGTTTTTCTGCGGCCTGCTGGGGAGGCTGCCGCATGAGAAAGGGGGTGAGGGCCACTTTGCCTGTTACAAAGAAAGACGTCATGTACTGTGCGACAGGTACGCCTGGCTCCTGAGAGGTATATTCTCAGACCGTTGATAACAACGAACCCACCGAGATCCAAAAACGCTCGGCGGAAATGGCCGGATTCGGAGTACTGCCTTGAGAATAAACACGGGTACGAAACAACAGGTTTTATAACTTAAACGGCAGGGGGGGGGATCTCACACCCCCCAAACCCGCCCACATTGCAAACAAACAACAACAATACCTAGAATTCTTGCTATCCCAGCTAAAAAGTATCGCTGGATTTCGTCTTCCTAAATAGTTAGCTGTGCTGAATAGATTTTCCTGCAGAGAAAATATAGGTACAGTACCTAAAAGACTTAGCTCTCAAGCCTATATTTATATTGCTAAGCAAGTATACGTGTCACATTTTAACAGGTTTAGCTAGACATTCGGGATAAAGAATATAGCTAAACTTGACAGCGTTTCTTGCTCCGTTTTCTGGCTGGAGTTCTGATAAATTTCTAGCTAACACGCCGATATGATTCTAGGTAAGACGATGAAAATATATAGAAGCCATATAAACAAATATTTTTATATTTATATATTTATTTTTCTAAATACAAGAATTAATAATCAAAAACCTTAAATTGAAAAGAAAATTTTTTAAATCAAACTATTGTACAAAATTCAATGCGAAGGATCTGCAATTCGTGAAAATTTATAATCTTTTTTTCCATTTTATTTCAAAACAAAATGTAAATCAGGAAAAATATTCCGCTCATTTAATTAACGTTTTTCAGAACTTTTGTTGCACAATACATATCAGTTACATACATGCACTTTCCTGTGGACGCGTAAGCATTCATTTTAAATATTTCTATAAAACTAAAACATATCAATTACAGAATAATATATGGGAAAAAGCTTTCTAGCTTTAATAAGTAAAATTATAAGGCATAATTTAAAGTTACATAATCCCCGCCATCAAATCCTCTAGAATATAAAATATGAATATTGTCCATTAAACGAGAAAATAGTCTATTAAGGTATACAAGAGAGGTATACAAGATCCTGAAAAAACTCGAGTTGAAAGAAGATACTGATAATAACAGAAAGGTCACTTCTACATACCAACATCTGGCCCACATATTAATCTCAGATTTAAATCGGAAACACCCATTCCGCAGTGGCTGGTATTAGGACGCACTATACTCCTACCGAAAAAAAGGCTTGTTCGAATTGCTCGAAGAATTATTGGTCTAATTATTGTACTCGTGTTGTGTAAACGGTTACTTTCAGAACTAAAAAGACGCTGGTAAAACGCGTAATCCGAAAGCTGCTAAGTGGCGAGGATGACGCGGCCGTGCCATCGCTCCTCGGCTGTCCACTCGGGCCAACACTTTTGATGAAGATGATGCATTTTTGAACATTATTTTTGAGGTGTTAGTAGCTTTATTTTATTTTATGTCATAAAAAAACCCAAACCTTATACTCTTACTTAAAAATCTATGTTTTTTAATGAATAATTATCGAGTCTGTTAGTATGTTAGGCACTAGTGCTATTGGTCAACCGATCGAATAATAATAAACTGGGCATATCAATATTTGATCAGTGATGAAAATTGACTCTTATACTACCATTTAAAATTTTCAATTTTTCACCTGCCTCAGATGCGTCTAATAGTACTCGTGAAGTAATAGTAAGGAGACCAAACCGTGTGTGAGAAATTTCTCGCCACTTCTCTGAATATAGTTTAAGGTGAAAACGTACGCTAAATTGTAGATGTACGTCCTCGACCTCAACTATGTCCGAAAAATCGTAGTGCATTTTTCATTCGCGCACACAATGTCGTTAGGTCTCCTTACTTTATGATATTGCCTTTTTTTAGACACATTTGACTACAAATGAAAGTGTTATATAAGATAAAATACAATTTTCGATAAAAGATAATATTCTCGAATAGTGAACCGTATATCCAATTGCTTCATTCAAAGAAGCTACTGTGAATAAAATATTTGCTATTGGAAAAAGACGCATAGATACTGTCGCTAATGCAGATGATGGTAAGCGGCTAAGCCAGATTGGGATGAATAGTAAGTAAGGTACGATTATTTTCAGATCCCTATGATGAAGTTGTCGAATGTTATCTACAGCAGGATGTCCTCCTTCAGTTATACATAGAGTCACAGGTCCTTCTACCCACATTCTGTCCTCATCGCTGTGAAAAACCTGTAAAAATGTAATTTTAAAATTAAAGTAAGGAACTACTATTTAGTTTTACGTGTAAGTCATCATTATGTAGGAAAGGGTCGATATTTTTCAGATTTTAAGCATGGATCCATCTACCTTGTATTTTACTCGGAGTCTTCCAGTAATCCATGTAAAAATCATGAGTTTAAGGATAAGTATTGTTGCCCACCAAGCATATATAGACCACAATTCTTCATTGGTATCATTTGTCAGCATTTTGTTCTTCACTTCATCAGTTTCTTGATATTAGTCAGTTAAAGAAAATGATCCTGAATAACAGATGATTTAAATTTTTGTAACGTGTAGTATTTGCATATGCTTAAATTTTTAAAACCTAAATCCCTACTATATAAACGTACAACAAAATACTGCAGCAAATGGTCACAGTACTTCACAACACAATACAAAGGAGATCACAACAGAAATGTGCAGCAGGTGCGAGAAATTGCGATTTGTTTATAAAGTGAAACACCCAGTCATTACTAAGACCCCATTGATCACCATTCCTCTAGGTTGAAAAACGAAGTACCAGGGCACTGCTGGAAGTCGGAACTCCAAAAAACCGCTTTTCTGGAAAGACTCATTTTAAGTTGGCGAGTGCCTTAAGCGCCAGTGTTTAATTTGATCTTTTAACGCAAATTACACGGACTTTTCGTTCGTTCCGAATCACGAAAATGGTACCAAAAGATAGAGCAAAGGTAAAAACGCCAATTACTTCTATATCAAAATTCACAATCTGGACCATTTTCAGATAAACGTACACATTTGATGAAAAGTCGAGAATGAGCTTCTTAAAATATGAAAAATTAGTCAAAGAAGGCGCCAGGCTCCTACAAGGAAGGGCTTAATAGCTTTAGGTGCTTACATTTTGGGCCCTTTGTCAATTTTGGGCCCTACGTCAAATTTGTGCCATATTCCAAGTTTAAGCCCTATATCAATGTTAGGGCCCCAGGTCAATTTTGGATCCTATGTTTATTTTTTGGCTGTTTGTCTAGTGTGGACCTTATGCCTCTTTTTGGCCTTATGTCCATTTTGGGCTCTATGTCAGTTTTAGGCCCTATATCGATTTTGATCCCTATGTCTGTTTTGGCCCTATATCGATTTTGGTTCATATGTCTACTTTGGGCCCTATGTTAAATTTGGGTCTAATGTTGATTTTGGGACTTGTGTTAATTTTGGGGCCCTACGTCTATTTTGAGCCGTGTCTATTTTAAGCCCTGTGTACGTTCTTGGTCCCATGTGAAATTTGGCCCCTATATCAATGTTGGCACCGATCTCAATTATTGGCCCCATGTCAATTTTTGGCTCTATGTCGAGTTTGTGCCAAAGGTCAGTTTTGGGCACTATATGCATCTTTAATCGTACGACGGACAGACAGACGGCTAATTTATTGCTTGAATGTAAGTCGTTATATATATTCTACAAACATTTTCAATTATAATTTTGCCAAGATAGAAGTAAATAAAAAAGTATATGCGGGATTAGAAACGAAAATGAAAAAGTTGTGCGCTTGGCTCATATTGTGCCATGCCTGAGGCGGGATGAGCCACAGTAGATAACCCGAGCTATAGGACGGCCTCTGATTGGTCGAGAGGCGTGTCCTGAAAGGAGGGTTGGGGGTAGGGGAGGGGCGTGGCCTAATTATAAAATGGTAGTCATTAAGGGATTGGCTTAATTACGAAACGGCGGTCATTAAGGGACGTGGCCTAATTAGAAAAAAATTGCGATTATCCTCATTGATTGAATGTATGATTCTGAGTTGGAAACGGAGAGGGGGCCCCACTCCCTCCCATCGAGTGAAAATATCGAACGTGGAAAGTGGGAGGGGCCCACCCCCTCCCTGTTATTCTAAGAGTAAAGGACGATTTGGAAAAGGAGACAACTAATTAAAATGCAAATTAATTATTTTAATCTTATTTTCTATCTATCCAGGTTGAAAAAGGCTGGTTAAAATAACAACAAAGTAATAATTACTTAAAGGTATGTATAATATTTGATTCACTAATTAAAATTTAAAATTATCCTAAACTATTTTAAGTGACGGATAGTAAATATAAAATTTTTTCATGATTATAATTCCATATCTGTTTTTATTGAATTTTCAACAAAATACATTTAATTATGTACGTGTCGAAAAAATAAGTTCAACCTCGCCAACAATGTATGAAAGTAAGATGGTTGTCAGTTCCATAAACACAATTTCAAAATATAATTCGACATATTGTTTCTCAAGTTATGTTTGAACCTGACTTTTCAAGTATGCAGATTTGAACTTAATTATCTGATAGATTAACTCCTCATTTGGTGAGTTTATATTTTCCGAGACTAAATAACTGACAATCGTTTCGATTAGGAAATCTTTACATCCTTCTACGTTTTTCACTAATCCTTGAATTCTTCTGAAACCTTCATCGACGCACACAATAACATTCTTCAGTCCTTCGAAACTTGACTTCTGTAGAACTATTTCCGGTGTATATAGCTTCTTCATCTTCTTAGCTTCCATTTCAAACTGCTGAGTTTCATTGTTGGTCTCACCGTTGCGTTCCTTGCCTTCCCTCAGAATTATTGCCTTGTTCCCGTGAGCGGTCGTAAACACGAGGGTGTATTTGCCCAATTCAATGGATTACAGGTATAAAGTTGAATTCCTGAAACAGAAGTATGATTCTATTATATCCAAGTGTTGTTGGAGTTTTGCCCAAGTTGCTGAGTCAAAGGTAATTCTACTACCTGAACTGTTCATAATTTTAATAGCTGGTTGAAATTTTCCATTCGATTGAACCTCCAGTCCAATTAGAACAGTCTTAGAAAATGAATGATTAAGTCCGCAAACAGTTGGTAGAATCATTTGTTGTGTGGTTCTCTTCGTGAAATTTGTAGACATCATGACCAATCGTTTAAATGCAGTTTGAGTGAGTATTTGTTTAAGAGGCAGTGATTTGGGCTTGATCCTTTTTATTTTTGGTGTTTCAGAAATAGCTTTATTAGTCTGAGAGTTAGACGAAACTTCGATAGTTTGAGTGGCCATGGACTTTGAAAAATCAAACACCTGCGACGATTCCACCTCTACTGAATCGATGTTAACTTGCGACATAGTGGTTCGTTCAGATATAAAAACTCAACTGATTCGAATGGTTTCTTGCTTCGATTTATATATGTAAAATGTATGAGGAGTGGGGATAGTATTATTTGGTGAAAAACTTTGAAACCTGTGAAATATTTAAAAATCTTCCAAAACATCGAAATCTTTTCAAATCTCAAAAATATTTGTGAAATCTTGAAAATCTTTATAAAATCACTTAAATGTTTAAAAATCTTTGAAACCTTTTAAATCTTTTTGAAAAATATTTATTTTCTTTCAATGTTGAAAATTATTTGCCTAAATGAAGTCTTAATGAAATAACTTGAAATGTCTTCCAAAAATAGAAAACCTCTATGAAATCATTGAAACATTTCGAAATTTTTGTGACTTTATCTATCTTGAAAAATCGGATCAAATCTTTGAAATATTTTAAAGATCATCATTGAAATATATCAAATTTTTTTCAAACTTTGAAATGTCTGAGAAATCTTGAAAACTTTTAGAAATATCAGAAAATCATTGAAATCTGTCAAACCACTAAAATCACTTAAAATATTAAAAATATTTTCGAAATCTTCAAAATCTTTATAAAAACAATGAAATATTTTCAAATCCTCGGGATTGTTTTGTAAATCTTGAAAAGTCTTTAAAATATCTTAAAATCTTTTGAACCGTCGGGATATTTTCAAAAATATGTATTCTCTTTCAATATTTGAAATTACCTAGTTAAATGAAGTTATTCTGATATGATTGAAAAAATTTGAAATTTCTGCCAATTTTGTGAGAGATTAAAAAATTTTTTAAGTATAAAAAATCTTCATGAAATCATTGAAATATGTTGAAATCTATCTAATTTGTTTTATCTTGAAAAATCTGTGCCGAATTTTTTCAACATTCAAAAAAATATATAGAAATCTTTGAAATGTTTGAAACTTCTGCAAAAGATTTGAGACCTGCAAATCTTTAAAATCTCCAAACCCACCGAAGTCTTTAAAAATCTTGAAAATAGTTGTAAAATCTTCAAAATATTCATGAAATGAATGAGATATTGAGAAATTTGTTTTACTGAATAATATTTATATCTTACAGAAAACGATAACCTAATGGTTCTGGCTGCTGTTGCCGCTACCGAAAGGTTACGTCATCCAGACACAGAGGATGAGAGGAGTGAAGAAGAAGAAGTCGCTCTGCACCAAGTTGGAGGTGGCGCTGCAGCTAGTAACCAGTGTGACCAGCAGCAGCAGCAGCAGCAGCATTCTGTTTTATTTCTTCTGTTTTGGACAAAGCCGTAAAAAAAATCAACTAATAAGTTTTGTTTTTTATGACTTTGAAACACAACAGTGTGAAAAGCTGCCTGGTGACCCGGATAAAAATGTTCACAAGCCAAACCTCTATGTGGCACAGAGAGTTTGCACCAGCTGTATAGGTCTTGAAAATATGGAAGAAATTTGCCAGCATTGTGGCTTTCGAGAACATATTTTCGAGGGCAAAAATGCAGTTGAGAGAAAAGGTAGCCGAATCAAGCCTGACATTATAACAAACGGTACGAGCATCATATCAATGAAGCTAGGTCGGTTAAAATGTATAGAAAGTTTAAACTATGTACATATATGCCCTTAAGCAAACTTCCGAAAGCGTTCGGGTTTGACGGAGTTAAAAAGGGATTTTTCCCCCACCTCTTCGATACACCTGACCACATCGACTACAAGGGTCCTTTACCGCCTTCGGAATTTTACTCTCCAGACACTATGTCAGTCGAGGCGAGAAAAGAGTTTTTTGATTGGTACGAAACTCTCAAAAAAGACCCTGAGTACATTTTCGATTTTCACACAGAACTGATAGAATACTGCATTAACGATGTGGCAATCGTGCGTGCTGCAAGCATTGCATTTAGAGATATTTTTCTCAATTGTGCTAATATATGCCTCTTTTCGGAGAACGTCACGATAGCCTCGGCATGTTCACGTGTGTTTCGGAAAAACTTTCTGAAACCAGATACTATAGGCATTGTACCTTCTGGAGGCTAACGACGAGCCAACAACCAGTCAAACATAGCCATCGAGTGGCTATTGTGGGGCGAGAAAGAGTTAGGTAAAGAGATTAGACATGCTGCCAGGTCCCGTGAATATTGTACACCCGAGGGATCTTCGTCGACGGTTATTACGAAGACCAGGGAAATGAGTATATTCTACAGTTTCACGGTTATTTCCGGCATGGATGTACCGATTGTAGGAAAATCAACCGCGACACACGTATAAATAATGGTGATTCGTTAGATGAACGTTTTGAACGTACCCGTGCTCAAAGCGAAAAGCTGCGAAAAGCTGGTTACATTCTCACAGAAATGTGGGAATGTAAATTTAAAGTAATAAAACAAAATTCTCCGGATATGATAAATTTTCTAAAAAATCATCCGTTATTATTAAATAACGCATTAAATCCTAGAGATGCATTTTATGGTGGTCGTACGGGTAATACCACATGTTTTTACGAGATTAAGGATGATGAGACAATACATTGTATAGATATAAGTTCCCTCTATCCTTTCATCTCAAAATATGGAAAACTCGCCGTGGGTCACCCTAAGTACTCGTGGATGATGCGTGTAAAGCTATAGCTGGTAATGGTTTTGAAAATTTGAACAGTTTGGAAGGACTCATAAAATGGCATGGTTTACCGCCTCAAAATCTCTATCACACAATACTCCCAGTTAAAGTACCTGCAATGCCTGTTGTGTGAATCTCCAACAGGAAGACTGTCAACATGAGCCTGCTATGCGAGAAATTGAGGGTGTGTGGGTGTCAGATGAGTTGAAAAAAGCGGTGGAAATGGGCTATGAGATAAAATTTATATATGAAATATGGCAATATCAACTCGTACAGTACGATCCCGAAACACGGGAAGGTGGTTTATTTGCTGATTATATAAATAGATTTTTAAAGATAAAACAAGAGTCTTCAGGTGGGCCAATCGACTGTCATGACCAGGCTAGTAAAATAGCGTATCTGAATGAACACTCGGCAATCGAGGGTGTTGATTTAGATAGCGAAAAAATTACTAAAAATTCTGGTCTTCGCTCAGTGGCTAAACTATGTTTAAATTCATTTTGGGGAAAATTTGGATAAAGGGAAAATCTAAAGAAATCCTGTTATATAGAGTCATTAAAAGACCTTTCGCTGCTTTTCGTTAATCCTGAAATAGAGGTCTTTGACTTAACTCCTGTCAATGACGATATGCTTTGTGTTTCGTTTAAATATCTGACCGAGGCTTGTAAACCCTCATCAAATAAAAATGTAGTAATTGCCACCTACACTACAACCCAAGCTCGTCTAGTGTTGTACGACTACCTGTCTCGAATGGGGCACCGATTACTATACTATGACACTGACTCTTGCATTTATGTACGTCGAGACGAACCTGGCGAGTATAATCCTCCTCTTGGTATTCTCTTGGGTCAAATGACTGACGAGCTTGAGGGTGAATACGGTGAGGGGAGTGACATAAAGACCTTTGTTTCCGGAGGTTCCACGTTTTACGCAAATCAAGTGCTTTCAAAAAATGGGAAAATTCACATGAAATGCAAGGTAAAGGGGATTACTTTGAACTATAAAAACTCAAAACTCATCAACTTTAATACAATTCGGGAAATGATTGTAGATAGAGCAGTCGATTCGATCAAATTGAATTTCAGAGCTATTAGGCGCAACGCATTTCACGATGTCCTCACAGCTACTGAAGCTAAAACCGTTAAACCCGTTTGCAATAAAAGGCGTTTTTTTTAGAAAACTATGACTCGATCCCGTATGGTTACAAGGGTCCGATCTAGTTCTCAAAAATACTCTGGCTTTCTTTCTTTCTCTCTCTCTCACGAGAAGATGTATGCATGTTCTGAATAATAGAAAATAGGTTGGTATATTTGATATAATATGTATGCTCTTGCGTGTGTTTGCGCGTGTCTATATCTATGGACAGTAATCTCATTTCGTTTTTGCTTCCTCATAGAGGAAGCTTTGTAATGGTAACGTTTTTCAAAATTTTTAAATGCATTCAATTAAACCCTCCCTAATTTAAAAATGTCTAATAAAATGTTCTAAGCAATTGTCCGGATGTGTGTGTGTGTGTGTGGATGTGTGGATGTCACGCTTTTTTGTGAACACGATAACTAGAAAACGGTTGCAGATAAATCGATGAAATTTGGAGAGCTTATTTTCCTCACTAATATCTTGAAACTGACCAAAGGATTTCTGAAAATATTTATTGAATTTTTTTCTAGCACTCAATAATATTTTAAAAATCGGTTTTTTATAGTAAAACTTTTTTCATTCGCATAATTCAAAGTTGATGCAACAACATAAAAGATTCCTTGGTTCAGGACCAATCGATTGACCTATAATATTAATACATTTTATTGAAGAGTAGGGAAGTTATGGTAATTTATATATTTTGAAAATCGGTTTTTTATAGTAAAACTTTTTTCACTAGCATAATTCAGAGTTGATGCAAGAATATAAAAGATTCCTTGATTCGAAACGAATCGATTGACCTATAATAATAATGCATTTTATGCAAGAGTAGGGAAGTTACGGTAATTTATATATTTTGAAAATCGGTTTTTTATAGTAAAACTTTTTTCATTAACATAATTTAAAGTAGATGCAAAAACAGAAAAGGTGTGTTGATTCGAGTCGAATTGATTGACCTATAATATTAATAAATGTTATTGAAGAGTAAGGAAGCTATGGTAATGCATAATATTTGAAAATACGGTTTTTTATAGTAAACATTTTTTCATTAGCATAATTCAAAGTTGGTGCAAGAATGTAAAAGATTCCTTGGTTCGGGACGAATCGACTGACCTATAATTTTAATGCATTTTATCAAATTGTAGGGAAGTTATGGTAATTTATATATTTTGAAAATTGATTTTTAACAGTAAAACTTTTTTCACTAGCACACTTCAGAGTTGATGCAAGAATATAAAAGATTCCTTGGTTCGAAACGAATCGATTGACCTATAATAATAACGCATTTAATCAAAGAGTAGGGAAGTTGTGGTAATTTATATATTTCGAAAATCGTTTTTTTATAGTAAAACTTTTTTCATTACCATAATTCAAAGTTGATGCAAGAACAGAAAAGATGTGTTGATTAGAGACGAATCGATTGACCTATAATATTAGTACATTTTATTGAAGAGTCTGGAAATTGTGAAATTGCATAATATTTAAAAACACGGTTTTTCATAGTAAAACTTCTTACAGTAACATAATTCAAAATTGATGCAAGAACGGAAAAAATCTTTTGATTCGAGGCAAATCGATTGATTTATAATAATAATAATAATACACTTTATTGAATATTAGGGAAGTTCTGCTCATTCATAATATCTGAATCATCAGTTTCAAACAGAAAATAAACACTGTTCAGCAAATATTTAATACTTTTGTTATTCATTCTTCCAGATTACAAGGCGTATGATGGAGGAGACCTCGTTTTTGAGATTCTGGGACCCTCGGACGATGACTGTAACGAGGATGATGATGTGGATGACGATGGTTTGGAACCAGGTGAGATCCCCAGTGGCCAGAGCTTCGCCCGAATCTCGGAGGCAGCGCTAAGCTGCCTTGATGAGGCGAGAAAAGAAGATGCTGCTGCTGCTGTAGAAGCCATCGCTGACAGTTGGAGGAAACGCCCCACTAATGAGTATTGCAGCGCAAGACCATCATCACCGCTCGTAATAGATCTTACGGGCGAAGACGATGGTGGTGATGATGATGACATTAGGATAATAGAGTGAGTATCCGATGAGCCATCATTCAAAACAAG
Source organism: Andricus quercusramuli (assembly GCA_932178445.1). Taxonomy (NCBI): domain Eukaryota; kingdom Metazoa; phylum Arthropoda; class Insecta; order Hymenoptera; family Cynipidae; genus Andricus; species Andricus quercusramuli. Next base: position 137,197 of record CAKNXH010002391.1, on the reverse strand, counting down.
AAAAACTTTTTGAAAATTAAAAAAAAATCAAGATTGATTAAAATTAGATTTATTGTAGTTTTATAAATAGATTTATTTACGCATTTCTCCTCTTTTATTTTTTACTATACACTTCTACGTATGTAAAAACATTTACAGGTTTTTTGTAAAACTGAAATTTGAATAAAACAATAAGGTTCAAACAAATTTCCTCATGTAATTCAATATCCCTCAATTATAAAATTATTCAATTTTCACGAAAAATATCCTAGAGTATCACAATATGTTTTTGAAAATTTTCAAAGCACTGAAGTGTGGTAGAGGGTGATGGGGATAGGGGGCGATGGCGGCGGCGGATACAAGATGCAAGCATCCTTTCACATCGATGATTTGCGGTCCTACAGGATGTGGTAAGATATTCATGGTAAAAAAATTTATTCGTCACATTGGCCAAATGTGTGATGCAGTTTTCGAACGAATAATTTTCTATTATTCCGAATGGCAACCATCTTATGTTGGATATGGAAAAAATATTGAATTCCATGAAGGCTTGCCTCAGTCATCGGATTATTCCAATGATAATCGGGTGAAATTAATAATTATTGACGATTTGATGCGCGAATCTTCAAATAATACAATAGTCGATCTTTTTACCAAGGGTAGCCATCATAAAAACTTAAGTGTAATTTTTATTTCGCAGAATCTGGTTCATCAGGGCCACGGTCAACGTGATATATCGCTAAACGCAAATTATATTGTTGTTTTTAAAAATCCCCGTGATCGTGCTCAAATTCAATATATGGCACGGCAAATATTCCCTGAAAATCCACGATTTGTCCAAGAAGCCTACCACGATGCAGCTTCGCAGCCACATGGCAATATATTTTCCACCGATCCGTTTCACTACGTCTACTTTCCTAAAAAGGGTATTAAACCCGAAACAGTGATACTTGTCTTCCAGTCGTCCACCTGTGATGAAGACGAAAACACGTGAACGTCCAATTGGTGTGAAAACCGCCGTAGCGTTGCGTGCCTTATACACACCAATCAACGTCGTGTAGTACTCAAGACTGCTGATGAAAAGTGAAAAACTAAAGTTTAAAAAACATCGGCACGCGTTACGGAAATTAGCAACACCTCGCGGTACATGGAAAAGTAAAGAAAGTTTCATCGTACAAAAAGGCGGATTTTTACCACTTTTGATAGCACCAATTATCGATTCACTTCTTTCAAATCTTTTCTGATCAAGATCCTCGTAAACAATCACATGGAGCATGCTCGAAAAATGGTACTCGTGCCTAGTGATCGCCTGTCACAACTCCAACAACATGCCTCAATCGATCAACATGTTCCACAACAACAACAGCAAAATGATGTACAAAATATAATTTTTCTCTACCAACCACCCAAACTCCTGGTAATGCTCTTAGTAGGTTGGATATGGAAATGAGTCAGATTTTAAACTCACAGTCGGTGAAAGATGATCATGAAAAATGGAAAATGTATCAACAAGTTCTGCAAAAATTTCTTTTCTACACTGAGGAAACGCGAAAATCAACGTCAACAAACAAGCAAGTACCCAGTGGTAAGACAAATGGTACGGAGAAGGAGACGAATTATATGGTGAATGTTACAACCGTTAATACTGGGGATATTTTTTTCGTCGGTTCCAAAAACATACATAAATAAGGCAGAATTATTACTAGAAGAGTTAAAAAAATCAGACGTAAAAGATAGAATATATTGGGATAGAAAAGGTACAGTCTTTATCGATGGACGTCGGGTGGAAAATTCAAGCATTATTGATCTTATAAATGACGTATTACGACATAGAAAAAGAGTTGTCGTTCCTGGAAGGCTGCAGTTTGCTAATTTCCTTCGCGAAATATCCGTACCAAGAGGGCTTGTAGGAAATAGTCAATATTGAAAAAGTACACGGATTTTGAACATTTCGCCAAATAAAATGTCAACTCCACTTGAACGATACAATACAAATAATAAATAACAAAGCGAATCTTCAAACCTTTATGAATCGGCGCTTTCAACCGAGAACGGAGACGACGACGACCGCGAACAGTGGGGAGAAAACTGTGCTGGTAACGCTACATTACAAAATAATGAATCGCCTGGAAAAAAATCTTGGATATCTTTTCGTCTACAAAAATGAAGATATTGGAGGATTTATACTATGATCGACAACATCAGGCGTCATACGGAGGCATCGAAAAATTTGTACGGGCTACAAAAAACAAGTTATCTCGTAAAGAGGTTTTGAATTGGTTAAAAAGTCAAGATAGTTTTAATCTTCATCAGCCAGTCAGAAAACGTTTCAGAAGAGCACACTATAACATTGATAATGTGGATAATTTGTGGGAGGCAGATTTGGTGGAATTACAATATTTAAAAACATACAATGATAATTATTCATACATTTTAGTTGTAATCGATGTGTTAAGCAAACATTCTTGGGTCGAACCACTTGAAAACAAGTCTGGAACAGAGGTAAAAAGTGCATTTAATCGTATTCTGCAGAAGAGTAATAATCTTATACCGATTTGCCTGCAAACTGACAAAGGAAAAGAATTTGTCGGCGTGAGCTTTCAGAAATTTCTTCAAGATCATGAAATAAAGTTTAGAGTTGCACGCGATCCTACTGTCAAAGCCGCGGTTGTCGAGCGTTTTAATCGCACTCTCAAAAAACGTATGTGGCGATACTTTATTCACAGAAACACTCACAGATATATTGATATCCTTCAATTACTTGTAACAGCATTCAATAATACACGTCATTCTAGTATTGGTATGCCGCTATCTGATGTTACCCTAGAGAATGCATCCATTGCACGAAAAAATTTACAACGACGTTATTTCAACAACGATAAAAAACCCTAAATATAAGGTTGGTGCTGTTGTACGCATCAGTCGGGCTCGTGGCACCTTCGAGAAAGGATATGAATCGGGATGGAGTAAGGAATTGCTTGTTATTAGACGGGTTATAACGTGGAGAACATATTCGCCTGTTGTGTACGAGTTGGAGGATTTGGCTGGTGAAGTCATTGATGGAGATTTTTATGAACAAGAATTAGCAGATGTCAAGAATAAAAATGTGCACAAGGATGAGTTTATTGTCGAAAAAGTAATTCAAGCACGTGGGAAAGGTTTTAAAAAACAAGTTTTGGTCAAGTGGGCCGGATATCCTGATAAATTTAATTCTTGGATACCTACTTCTGAAATAAAGCGTCTGAAATGAATGAAGATCAGTTTTATCTCATTCTACCTAGTGATAGTATGTATGTATACCATTAAGCCATTTCCCTTTCGGGGTAGGCGTGACACTACCCGATTCGGGTAGTGTTTCTAGGTGGATAGTTTCTTGTAGTAAAGAACTACAAGTGTGGGCTCACCACACCCATGACACGGCAACAGCACGCAATTAGTAGTATTCCCGAACGGTCACCCATCCAAGTACTAACCGCACCCAACACTGCTTAACTTCAGTGATCTAACGAGAACTGGTTTTTTCAGCGTGGTATGGGTGTAGTATGAAATATTATCCCGACAATACAATCACACATTTCACAACACATTTGCCTCAAGAAATTCGTTTACAAGGGCGTTGGGCAGTTGCACTTACAGAGATTCAATTTCCACGCTCATTTCTTCATGTACCGCCCTGGGAAAGTGTATTAGAAAATCGCCTTGTTCTCACGCTCAACAAAGATCCAGATCCAGAATTTCCCGAGCAAAAGTATGATTTCCTTGATAAACAAATTGATGATCAGCTGAATGGTAAAGCTTTGGCGGAAATATTTAAATTACCGAGAATATATTATCTTTAAGGTGGGTTACCTAAAAATTGTTATAAAACAGAAACAAAAAGACCAGAAATTCTCACTGGTACGTGGTTAAAACCAATAGTAGCATTTTCTCCGTCAGGTGTTTATGAGTCTGTGAATGAATTAGTGCGAGCAATCAATAGTACACCAGAAGTCAGCGAACACGTCCGCTTAAAACATGACCAGCTAAACAATAAGTACGTAACAGTCGAAAAAATTTGTAACGATGACTGTAAACGAGTTGGTAGCCATTTTCTTGTAATCAGCGAAAAAATCTTACGCATTCTAGGCTTCACACCTGGAACGCTGTTACAGACAGACTCTTACATGGCTTGTCAACCAGCGAGTCTTGCAAATGGACTACCTGAAAAAATCTTTGTCTATTGCGATATTTGTGAACCACGTATCATTGGAGATGTAAAATCACCACTTTTGAGAGTTGTGTCTCTTGATTCGAAAAAATATACATTTGGCTCAACACAGGTGTCAGGGTTTTCAGCACCTCATTACATACCTCTACTACATACAGGCTTTCGGACCCTTTCGGTCCCTTATATCTATAAGGGACCATCTTGGACTTCCGATACCATTTGAGATTGGATCGCTGACAGCGACACTTCATTTTAAACGAATAGACTGGCTGCGATGTATTTTTCATCAAACAAAAAATGAGTCTATATGACAATTATTACACGAATCAAGTTGGTGGAGGAGGACTTCAAATTTATATTGGATCACCCTACCAAAGAGGACACGGAATTGGCAGCTTTCTCGGTGGACTCTTTCGTCGTGTTCTACCGTTTTTGACTCGTGGTGCACGCGTAGTCGGTAAAGAAGCGCTACGCACGGGTATGAATGTCATTGACGACTTGGAACATAATATTCCACTAAAAAGTGCCGTGAAAACACGTATTGAAGAATCTGGACAGAATTAAAAGAAACATGCTATGGAGAAGGTAGACAACCTTATGAGAGATTCAGGGTATGAATCGCTGCTCAAGAGGCAGAGACCTCAGTCAGTCGGTGAACTCGGTGCATCGCGTATCGTGGGTAAATTTGACAGCAACTCAAGAAAGAGCAAGAGGAAGAAGAGGAGGACAAAGAGAGCAAAGAGATTGTCAAAAGGCAAAAAGAAGCAGAAGAAGAAGGAGACGAAAGGAAAGAAGATTAAGCGTAAAATGACTGTAAAAAGACGTACAAAATGGAAGAATAAGAGCATTCTAGACATTTTCGGAAATAAATAATAATTTATGAAAAATTTCTTTCTTACACTCGCACTCGTGTGAATGCTTGAAATCAGAGCTTGATCTATTTTCTCTACGACCAACTCAAACGTCAATAGAAGGTTCTCAGTGGGTTCACTACAAACCTATTTCATCTTTTACTGACGATTCACCCATAGGATTTGTCGTTCCAGGCAACGGAGATGAGTACATTGATTTACCACACACTATGCTGAATCTGAAGATGGCATTACATGCACCAGAAAAAAAGCAAAGGAAAATGCAGCTTCTATTGCTCAAATAGCTTCTGTTAATAATATATTACACTCAATGTTTAATCAGGTGGATGTATACTTTAATCAGAAACTAGTATCACCACCAAATAATGCTTATGCCTGCAGAGTATACATTGAAACATTACTCAACTATGGACCAGCTGCGAAATCAAGTCATCTTACCGCGTCTTTGTGGGTAAATGATAGCCCCGGGCAGTTGGAAGGTATTTCTGATGAAACTAAGGGGCTTAAGCTCCATCGGGCATATTTTGGTGCTGGAAAAAAATTGACTTGATTGTTCATATACACTGTGATGTTTTTAATCAGGATAAATTTCTATTGAGCGGCCTTCGTCTCGTACGTTCTAAAGATGCTTTTTGCCTCATGGATCCTACAGGCCAGGCATCCATCCATATTGAAGAAGCCACTCTTTTAGTTCGTCGAGCAAAAATTAGTCCTGGTATTTTACTTGCTCACGCAAAATCACTATCACGAGGGACAGCCAAATATCCCATTACTAGGGTAGAAGTGAAAGCACTTACCATTCATGCTGGTATACAGAGCGAGACTCGTGATAATGTCGTGCTTGGACAACCACCCAAAAGAGTAACCATTGGATTTGTCGACAATGCTGCATACAATGGAAACGCCATTAAAAACTCGTTCAATTTTCAAAATTGTAAAATAAATCACTTTTGACTATATGTGAATGGCATGCAGATCCCATCGAAACCTATTCAACCAGATTTTAGGAAAAATAACCTCTACGTTGAGGCATACCACTCACTGTTCCCTGGATGTGGTTTTCATTTCCTCAATGAAGGGAATAATATAGATCGTGATGATTATGTCTAGTTTATGCCGAGTACGACAATGTCTTGGAAATTGACAGTTCAAGGCAAGTTATTGCAGAGTATAGCAATTGATTTGACACAACAAAGGATTCGACCAGTTCGAACATGTATGGAATCCAGTTTTGTAACAAAAGACGCGTCTCTCAATCGGTTTAAGCACGTCAATACATGACTCTACACCCCCACGTGCACACCTGTCAGCGGTACCCATTTATACAAAAGACACACGCCTGAGCTGGTTTAAACAGGTCGAAACATGAAAAATGCACACCCTCAAACACACACTTGCCAACGGATTTTTCGTGTGGAAGGGGAAAGCTGGTATATCTACAACCTATATAAGCCGGTAGTCTTCAGACGTAACCCAGTACTGGTAAAGAACACTTGCATTATCTTACATCGTTCTACTCATATAGTTTTTCGTCGCAATCTTCGTCCTTGTTGTGAAATCTGCAATGTGGTTGACTATGTAATCGAAATTCAAGGTTTTCGGGATCTTGGTGACAATTTTCTACCAAAGGAGGTAGCTATCATCACACTGGATCACAAGTTTGTCGCTCACTGGATCGCAGCACCAGCTGATCCCTTTTGCGAAATTTCTACCTGTGTAAAACAACAAAACAATTGGCTCTCAAGATTCTATCATGGGATCGAGTGGTTCCAAGGAGACATTTCAATGAAGTTTCTCCAAACAACTACCAGACAAACGAGAATATTGTTTTCATCTTGGAATCAAAAAGGAGGAGGATTACGCATGTTCTCTCCATAATGCCATGAGGATCAAACGGTGGCTCAACAAACAACGAAAAGAGCAAGTATGATTATTAAACAACAATATCAACAAAAGAGTCACCACATCATCTAAAAAAAATCATTGCTGTTCAATAACACATCGAGGACGAGGACTGCTATCGACGGAGAAGATAAAAAACCAGTGTCTCCTGTACTTGCATCCAGTTCACCATCACACGCATACGAAGACGTATGGACGGACAATGAACAGCCTACAAATTCTGCAAGTGCTTCAACTGACGGGGGCCCACACAATCGGTGTGTACCCGGCTCATCAAATACCGAGAACTTGGACACGACCTGCTGCTATCGTTATCAACACAGATGACCACACAAAAACTGGTTAGCATTGGATCTCCATCTTCGTCGACAGCTCAGGCAGAGGAATATATTTCGACAGTTACGGTTTACCGCCTCTTATTCCTCAACATCTTCATCGTTCACGAGGAAACTGTACCCTCTTCAGGTGGAACACAAAACTACTCCAGAGTGCCTCTTCGAACGTGTGTGGTCAGGTTTGCATTATGTTTCTGCATTGTATGTGTAGTGGATATTCTTTGCGCGAGTTCAATGCACTTTTTACCGATGATCTCGTAATGATCAAATTGTGGTGCGATTTTATAAAAAACTTTTGGCTAAACATAAACTGACTTGTAAAAAAAATGTATAAGAATATAGCGCCTACTCTCTCTCTGGCTAAGAGAGTATATCCGTTTGCATTTATTGTGTCTCTGTTTATAATGCTGTGTAAACATTAGTTTAAGTATTCGTCTCCCTCATAGGAGAAGAGTTTTGTGGAATACATACATGTTTTAGATTTTCCTCTGCGTCTAAGACCTGTTTTACTATCTAACCAGGGGGGTTAGGTTGGTGTCCGACGCCGATTTTTTTGTAACTTTGCAGGTGAAAAGAGGATCCCAGACTATACAAAAAAAAATTAATTTTTTGGGCAATCGTTCATATTTAGGGGTGGAAATCACCCCTTCAATATTTTTGATACTTTTACTGTTTTAAGAGGTATCATTGTTTTTTCTTTCTTGTTTTTGCATAAAATTGTTTTAATTGATTCTATATTATAATATTATCTAGAGTTTTAAAAATACTTACCCCCTAGAGTATCATAATTCAAAAAATCTACCCCTATAGGATGCTTCGCCATATGACACATAGTTTAAGATTTTGGACTTTGTTGCTGCAAACATCTAGTTTTGATCATTAATTCCATCAAGAATTATCAGACTTATTCGAAATAACCCCTAAATTATGTGCCCTCCACCCCTTTAGTATTATCAATAAATAAAAAATTTAGTTATTAATATGACATTTTTGTAAGTAATGGATTAAAATATTTAGTTTGGACGATCAATAATAATATAACTAATTATTTGTTAACGATGGCACATGTTCTTATATCAATAAACCCTTGTTATGTGAAAACTACCCCTCAAAAACTTTTTATGTTTTTTTTAGTAGGCGATTTTAATGACAGTACATGTACAGGGTGTTCAATAAGTCCCCGTACTTTTTTTTTGGTATTTCAACAGGCCAAATTTTTTACGAGAAACTAATAAAACCAATATATTCAGAACAAAAAGATTTATTAAAATAATGAAAAAAAATGTACGTAAAGATAATTACATCAACTGTTCAAAATTTCCCCCTTTGACTTCAATACATTTGCGAAGTCGCTTCCGAAGATTGCCGACAATGCTCGCACACTCTTCTACCGTAATCGTGTCCCAAGCGCGGATGAGAGCCATTTTAAGAGCATCTACGGTGGCCTAACGTCTTCCTGAGATTTTTTGCTCCAAGGTGGACCACACCGAATAGTCCATTGGGTTCAGGTCCGGTGAGTTTGGCGGCCAAATGTCCTTGCCCCAAAAACCGGGAAACAGTTCTTCGCAAACAGCAATCGTGGATCGAGCTGAATGTGCCGGAGCCCAATCTTGTTGAAGCACAAATCCATCTGGGCCGAAGTGCTGCATCGCCCAAGGCTCCAGAACTTCGCGGAGGACTCGCTGTTGATAGATCGCAGTGTTGATTTTGACATTTCTGTCGATGAAAATCAACGGCGTCTTCCCTGTGGCACAGAATCCGGCCCAAACCATAACGGAGGCAGGAAAATGGCTTCGACCGATAGTTTTTGCTTCCGCGGTCTTCTGATGGCCCTTCTTGAGCAGCTGGCGACGAATTTGGCGGTTATGAAGAGGTTCGACGGTGAAAATCTTCTTATCCGTGAAGAGGACTTTTGACAAGCGAGCACCACTGATCAGGCGAATCATTCGGCGAGCTTTCTCGAGTCGCTTTGCCTTCATCGTATCGTTGAGAAAATGGAGACGAGCGATCTTGTTAACGATACGATGAAGGCAAAGCGACTCGAGAAAGCTCGACGAATGATTCGCCTAATCGGTGGTGCTCGCTTGTCAAATGTCCTCTTCACGGATGAGAAGATTTTCACCGTCGAACCTCTTCATAACCGCCAAAGTCGTCGCCAGCTGCTCAAGAAGGGCCATCAGAAGACCGCGGAAGCAAAAACTATCGGTCGAAGCCATTTTCCTGCCTCCGTTATGGTTTGGGCCGGATTCTGTGCCACAGGGAAGACGCCGTTGATTTTCATCGACAGAAATGTCAAAATCAACACTGCGATCTATCAACAGCGAGTCCTCCGCGAAGTTCTGGAGCCTTGGGCGATGCAGCACTTCGGCCCAGATGGATTTGTGCTTCAACAAGATTGGGCTCCGGCACATTCAGCTCGATCCACGATTGCTGTTTGCGAAGAACTGTTTCCCGGTTTTTGGGGCAAGGACATTTGGCCGCCAAACTCACCGGACCTGAACCCAATGGACTATTCGGTGTGGTCCACCTTGGAGCAAAAAATCTCAGGAAGACGTTAGGCCACCGTAGATGCTCTTAAAACGGCTCTCATCCGCGCTTGGGACACGATTACGGTAGAAGAGTGTGCGAGCATTGTCGGCAATCTTCGGAAGCGACTTCGCAAATGTATTGAAGTCAAAGGGGGAAATTTTGAACACTTGATGTAATTATCTTTACCTAGATTTTTTTTCATTGCTTTAATAAATCTTTTGGTTCTGAATATATTGGTTTTATTAGTTTCTCGTAAAAAATATGGCCTGTTGAAATACCAAAAAAAAGCACGGGAACTTATTGAACACCCTGTACATGTATTGTCATTAAAATCGCCTACTAAACAAAACATAAGAAGTTTTTGAGGGGTAGTTTTCACATAACAAGGGTTTATTGATATAAGAACATGTGCCATCGTTAACAAATGATTAGTTATATTATTATTGATCGTCCAAACTAAATATTTTAATCCATTACTTACAAAAATGTCATATTAATAACTAAATTTTTTATTTATTGATAATACTAAAGGGGTGGAGGGCACATAATTTAGGGGTTATTTCGAATAAGTCTGATAATTCTTGATGGAATTAATGATCAAAACTAGATGTTTGCAGCAACAAAGTCCAAAATCTTAAACTATGTTTCATATGGCGAAGCATCCTATAGGGGTAGATTTTTTGAATTATGATACTCTAGGGGGTAAGTATTTTTAAAACTCAAGATAATATTATAATATAGAATCAATTAGAACAATTATGTGCAAAAACAAGAAAGAAAAAATAATGATACCTCTTAAAACAGTAAAAGTATCAAACATATTAAAGGGGTGATTTCTACCCCTAAATATGAACGATTGCCTAACAAATTAATTTTTTTTTTATAGTCTGGGATCCTCTTTTCACCTGCAAAGTTACAAAAAAATCGGCGTCGGACACCAACCTAACCCCCCTTGTAAGTGGGTATCCCTGTATTACTTATTTTTGTATTGCTTCATTACCATATATGTCTGTCTTGTCTCGAGTCGTGTACATATCATTGTATCTCTATTTTAATCTTATATAAGTAACAATACATATGTGTTCTTTAGATCTAGATTTTTTTTTGAAAAACAAAATAAAATGGTGAAAAATTGAAATAAATGTTGCCTTAATTTCAAACGACCGTTTTCCAACCTGAATAGAATGTAAGATTAGGATAATTAGCCTGCGTTGTAATTACTTCTCGCCTTTCCAAACTCGATGACCGACTACCTCTACTCTTGGAATAAAAGGGAGTGGGGGAGACCCCTCCCCTTTTCCAGGCGAAACATCGCAGGTTCCCACAGGGAGGGGGTGAGTCTCCCGGGGGTGGGTCTCCCTCCCCTTTTCCAACTTCGATACATTCATTCGATAGGGAGGGGTGGGGGCTCCTCCCCTTTTTCCAGCTGAGAATCATCCATTGAATCAATGAGGATAATCGCAATTTTTTAAATTAGGCCACACTCCTTAATGGCCGCCATTTTGTAATTAGGACACGCCCCTTAATTACCGCTTTTTTGTAATTAGGCCACGCCCCTCGACCAATAAGGGGAGATCACACCCCTCCCCTACCCCTCCTTTTAGGACAAGTGTCTCGACCAATCAGAGGCCGTCCTATAGCTCGGGTTATCTACTAGCCACGTAATCAAATGACTTATTATATATTACTTATAAGTAAGAGCATTGTTAAGTTAAAGTATTATGAAACGAAAAAATATCTTACACATATTTTTCGAAAATATTTCGGAACATTTAAAGCATCTGACGTTAAAATGATACAATCCTTAATCCTAACCTCTACCGTAACTAACTCTACAAGCAGTAAATAGAAAAACGATTGAATCTGCATATCTTCTAATAATTTTATTACAGAAATTCAGGGTTGCAACTAATTAATTACATTTATAATTACATTACTAGAGTAATTACTACACTAGAGTCCCTCTATAGCAGTTCCCTCTATAAAAAACAAGGCGGTCCAAGGGGACGAGAGGGAGGCATTTGTAAGGTCAGCGGAGTTGCGATGTTTACGGTTCGGCGCTATGAGAAGCCACAAGCAAGAACGAGAAGAAGAACGGTTCGGAGAGTCTCTCTATAGCATCTTTGTTGATTAAGGGTACCCCCGAGACAGCTGCTATAGAGGGACTCTAGTATCATTACATAAAAGAAATTGTAATTATCCTCAAAAAATTAATAATTACAAAAGAAAAATGGAAATTACATAAAAAATAATTAACAATCACAAAAGAAAATTGTAATTATAATCGAAATAATTAATAATTACAAAGTGAAAATTGTAATTATAAATAATTATCGTTGTAGGCAAATGAGTTTTCGACAAAAGTGGTTTGTTATTCAATTCTCTGAAGAATAGTCGGTGTGGCCGTCCTTCTAGATACAATAGTTTCTTTATGAAATTAATGCGAAGTAGATGTGTACACATTGGTTATACTTTTCATTAAATTGGTAAGCAAACTATTGCATATCGAAAATTGCAAACGCTGGCTTTTTTTTAGAGAATTTAATAGGGAAAATTTTTTGTCTAAAACTTTGTTGCCACGACGTGATTAAACCGATTCATTGATAGAAAACTAAAGAAAAGAGCTAATTTTGCAGCTCGAAACATGCGTAGTTTTTTATGCATAACATTTACAGCTCTTTTATGGCAAAATTCGTAATCTACGCTCAATTTTATATTAGAATGATTTTCTGGTCAAGTTTTTATACCAAAATTTATAACTAAACTATTACCCTAAAGTCAGATGAGCAGACATCATGTGTAAAGACGCACAGGCTCTTGTTGCCAGCCATCGTACATATATGTGCGGAATGTTTTCGTGTATAAGAGCATCGATTTTCAAGTATTTATTTACGTCTCAAGATGGGTTTCCGTATGAGCGATAGAGAAGCTCGACTTGATTTGCGCGAAACAAGTCGGGCGATTAGTGATTCATGATGGGTTTCCTACGAGGCGGCTGGAGGCGAGTGCCCAGATCAACTAAAACAGATTAATTTTCAACCAAAGGCTTCTTCTTTGCCCAAAAAATTGATTTTCAACCAAAAGACAAAGTTTCAACAAAATACATACATTTTCAACAAAATACATAAATTTACAACATAACACTTTAGTAGACAACCAAATGGTTGACTCTGTTTATATTTTTTCCATTCCTGACAATTTTCTACTAAATAGTTGAATTTTCAAACCAAAACAGATCAGTTTTCAACCAAAAATGAAGTAGATAATTTTGTGCAAAATTTTTGAATTTTCAAGCCAATCAGATGAATTTTCTTCTTTTTTTTCTAGTATAAAGGAATAGTTTTCAACAAAAAAAATAGTATATTGTAGATCGAGTGGGAAAAGTTGGCGATTCTAGTCGAGTGTGAAGTTTGCCGCACGAGTGCAGCGAGCTCAGCAAGCATACGAGTCGAATCGCCGTCTCCCACTCGATATAATACTTTGTCAGACACTCGCGATGTAAATGCGGCTGAGGAGTTCGTCGAGAGACGACGAAGCTGTCGATTTCTCAACTGATGACGTCACAGTGGTCGAAGTGAGTACTTTTCCCACTAATGTAAACTCACTTCGACCACTGTGACGTCATCAGTAGAGGAATCGAAAACTTCGTCGTCTCGAGACGAGCCTCCGAAGTCGCATTTTCATCGCGGATGTTGGACGAACGAATTTTTATCTGGTTGATTTGAAGCAAAAATAGTTGAATCCTAAACCGAAAAGATTAATTTTAAACAAATAATAATAACTTTTCATCAAACGGACTGAAAAAGACAAAAATTACACGAAAATACAAGAATTTTCAACCAAGCAGTTGCCTGTTTTTATCAGAAAAGATGAAATTTTCTACAAAAAATAATAATTTTCAAGGCGAAAAAAAAACTAATTTTTCACAGTGTGAAGCCTGCGACAATATAAATATGAATTTTCATAATTTATAGATAAAATAAACAAATTTCAAATAAGCCCTGAATTTCATTTTTATATTTTCAAAAATTTAAGGACGGTAGACAATATTTTCGAAAACTCTTGTCGCGTGGGCCAGGCGGCTAGACTGCTTCTTGAGTAGTATACTCGCCGCGATTTACAGCCGCCCTTGGGGTCCCTCCTGCCGCGCGTGGGTTTTTCGTATTAGAAAAGGGCACCATAAGATCCAATGAGAAGCAGTCATAAACTGAAATGCGTGATTTCAGTCGCCCATACGGAAACCCACCTTCAGAAGGAATGACGATGCCGAGCATATTGCTGCTCAGTCTGCTACAGGCGCTAAACTCGTCTAGACGTATGAAAAAATGCTGCCCAATTATTTAAGGAATGTGCCAAGAGTATCGCTGTCAGAACATGAGTATATGCGTGTCAGTGGTAAAATGATCATTGCAATCTCTCAAGAAGTAGGCAGTTATTTGTAAAAGAGATTGACACTTGATGAAATCAAGGGAGAGGAAAAATTCATAATTTCGGGTATAATTACAATTTTTACTATGTAATTATTAATTATTTAGAGTGAAATTAAAATTTTCTGTTGTAATTATTAATTATTTTAAGTATAATTACAATTTTTTCTTTTCAATTGTTACTTATTTCGAGTAGAATTACGATTTTCTTATGTAAATATTAATTATTTTGAGGATAATTACAATTTCTTTTATGTAATAACCCTGCAGAAATTAACATAACCATTTTTCGAGTTACCCGTGTACGTTGTCTTAATAAGAGCTAAATTCTACAATAAGAAAACTCCCAAATACTAGACTGGTCTATGACATGACGCTGAATTTCATATATACTGAGGTTTTAAGCCATTTAAAAAAAAAAATTTTGCCGTATTTTTCAACCACAACAATATTTATTTTTATAGCATTTTACCAGTTTTAAAGTAAAGTTACTCACAAAATATACCAGAAAAAAAGTGCTCTCTTCTCGTTGCCAACAACTCATATTATTTTCTAATTTAGACCTACAACAAATCAGATGTGAAAATTTTTCTGAGCATTTTTGTCGACAAGATTAGTTTTTATACGTTTGTACCATAATGAACACACTGCACAATCTGATACAATGAAACATTGCATCTTAACCTACTGACTGCTACACTATAAGATGTTTGGTTAATGCACAGGAAGAGGTAGCTCATTCCGCGTCAGGACAGTGGTATATTTCGGCCTATATGATATTTGCGAGTAAAATCAAAATTTCACTTATATGATTTTGTGTGATTCTTGGACTTTCTAAACAAATGCAAAATAGCAGAATACAGGTCTTGAAATTTTTACATTCGTTTTTGCCAAAATTCAACATTAAGCGAAGTTTTATTTAAAAGAATTTTGATAACGTTCTTCCTGATGTTAGTACAAAGATCAGTTACAAAAGAAATGATAGCCTGCGAGAAAATTGAGTGGCTCATCTTACCCCCGTATGCTCATCTCGTCCCACCCTACCCTAGATCATCGGTTGTTGAATTTATTCTCAGAAAGAGGAATGATCTTTTTTTAGTTACGTGCTATTTTGCAGTTACGACAAAACGAATTATACTAAAAAATCGACCGAAAAGCTGCTTAGTAGAGGTTAAGTAGAACTCCAAAAAGTAAACAAATATTCTGCAAATACCAAGATCTCAAGAAAGGTCAGTTCAATGTTTTTTTTACATTTCTCATTATAAACAAATTAATGCAAATATCAGGGCAAACAAAATCTGGTTTAATTTTAAAATTTTAGATCAGTATTTATGTTTTTTCTAATAATAGTCACAGCATTAATAATCTATTTTTTCCACATAGCATAGTTTCAAATCGCGACGTAAACTTTTGAGTTATTCAGTTAATATTACTCAATAATTTTTTATTAGTGAAATAGAACTGCACTATCTTTATTTCATATCTGTCACAAGTCAAGTCTTCTTTTCAGAAATTCCGATTTCAAATTTTCAATATATGACATTATGCGAAAGTGCAATTTGAAATTCTCAGGTGCACGGGAAGATGATGCCGAAAATTACTTTACCCGTCTAATTGATGGCAGGTCAATTTGCCCAGTAAACGAGACTGTATTATCACGATTGCTTCCTTTCTTTTTGTCAGTTATCGCGTTGAACTGGTATAGAAGCATGCAGTCAAATTGGCATACTTTTGAACAATTTGTGTCCGCTTTTCGGCCAAGGTTCGCTGATTCCGATTTCCAATTCAAGTTGCAACAAGAAGTCCACCGAAGGACTCAAGATGAACGAGAATCGGCAGCCGATTATCTCACTTGTATGTTGGCAATGTATAATAGACTTGACCCTGCCTTTACCGGCTCAGAAGAGATTATTTTTTCCCAATTAGAACAGTTAGCTGTCGCATCCGAAAAAAGTTATAGGGTAGCTAGATCGTATAATCCTCCCCCAGCATCTGATCGACCTCTTTGACCTGATCTGGCCTATCATGAAAGTAGAGGCAAAAATCAGGATAGGTAGGGAGAAAGGATCTATATGTTAGAAGAGCAACCCGAAACTGGTGTGAATTGGGAAGAGATGATCAAGAACTTTTTCTTATCGAAAGATCTATATCCCAAAATTACCCGAAAACCAAAGGATAAACCTAAGACCCCCCATGTAAAGATATGCCCCGTAGAGACCCAAGATCTAACACATAAAATCGCGCAAATGCTTCAAAACCTTTTCTACCCCAGAGCCCTCCTGAAAATAATATCAGTCAAGAAAATAGCCCTCCCATACTATCTTGTTGGAACTGCAAGAAAACAGGGATCGTTTTTCTGATTGTCTAGAACCCAGAAACATGTTCTGTTATCGTTGCGGTAAAAAGGATGTTACGTGTCTCTCTTGCCCCAATTGTGCGGGAAACGAGACGGGGAGACGTTAATCGGACCTGAAACGCCTCCTACATTACCCATTACATCCGAAACTTTGAAACCTTTTTTTTTTTTTTTTTTTGAATCCCTGAGCTAGTACCGACCAGGGTAATAAGGGAGACGTAGTACATCAACGTTACAATTACAAGCTTAAAAATTACAGTCCCAATATAGACCCCATTCCAACCAGCAGGGAATTCATTGCCCATCAAATCCCTGAACCTTATTCGAGTTTAGAATATCCACCTCATCTGAATCCCTTTCTAGACAAGATTGAGCAATCGTGCAACAATAAGTCAAATCCAGAGAGTAATATCAATAAATTTCCCGCCATTCCCATACTTGATTTATCCGAATTACTATATCATCGAACGCCCGTATGTTCTCCCGTACCTCTAAAATGGCATAACAATTGTTGAGAATTTGGGTTTAAGAATCTAGAAAAATCACGGTTCAGTTCAAATGGCGAACAGTCAGGTCGAGTTGGTATCGCAAGAAGTTATCACCCCATTAGAGTTGGAAAATAAAGCCCGGCAAATGCGGATACGCATATTATCCTCCCTTCCAGTTGCATTCACTATAGGTTTATAATTCCTAAAAATGTTCCGTATTCAAGTAGACTTTGAGGATAGAACTTGGTGGTATAATGAGGACACGTTTAGAATTTTTAACTTTGAAGTGGAAGAATGGTCAGGAGATAAATGTTGAGGTTTACGTGAACTGACCCAATCAAACAGCGCCACTACTTGGTTTCACCCAAGGTTATGGAACATGCCCTCCGCTAAGTCGATGTCATGTTGGCTGACGGTATCATAGAACCCTCCAGAGGTGGTTGGTCATCCCCTGTCGTGATGGTGAAGAACCCCGATAAAATTTATAGATTTTGTCTGGGTTTTCGCAAACTTGAAGAGGTGATGAAAAAAAACGTTATCCATTACCCCAAATTAACGGCATCCTAGATAAATAACGCCGAGCAAAATATATTTCCACCCTCAATGTCCATAAAGGTTTCCTTCAAATCCCCTTAACGTACAATGGTCGAGAAAATGCGGCCTTTCCAGTGCCAGAACGTGGTTTATTCCAGTTTGAGAGAATGCTTTTCGGGCTTACCAACGAGCCAGCTACTTTTCAGAGATTATTAGACGAATCTGTCGATCCAGAAATGGAACCTCACGCTTTCGTATACTTGGAGGATGTAATAATTGTTACGGAAACGTTCGGAAAACATTTGAAATGGCTTTCGAAGTTCCTTAAGAAAATAAAGGACGCCGGTCTAAAAACTAATCCTGCGAAATGTGAGTTTTGTTGTTCCCAGGTGCGATATCTTGGTTTCTTAGTGAACGAATATGGTCTCCAAGTCTATCCAGAAAAATTTGTTCCTATAGTCGAACTGGATATGGTCAGGTGATCAGATTATAATCTTTGAACAAATAAGAGCCTGTCTAGCTCACGCCCCTGTATTATCATGTCCAAACTTTAAAGTTCCCTTTGAGTTTCAGACCGATGCAAGCAACACACGCCTCGGTGCTGTCTTGACCCAAACTATCGACGGTGTTGAGAACATAGTTTCCTTTGCTGGTAGGTCCCTTACAGAATTCGAACGAAATTATTCCACTACCGAAAAAGAAAGTCTCGCCGTAATTAAGACCATGCAGAAGTTTCGGGTCATCTGGAAGGTTATCATTTTACAATGATAACCGACCACAGTAGCCTATAATGGTTACATGACGTCAAAAACCCCACAGGTAGGTTGGCCAGATGGGCTTTATCACTTTTAGAGTATGATTACACCATCACCCATGGTAAAGGTAGTTCTCATCACGTACCTGACGCCCTGTCCAGAATGTACGAGGACCCTGTCGCAAAAATCAATCTTGTTAGATACTCTTCCCCTTCCGGGTATTTTAGGCGATTTAGGAATCTCGTACGCAACCTGAATGAGTAGAAATTTGTTTCTAGCGAAGAAGAACGAGAAATATTTTCGAAGGAGCTCATAATGATCCCCAATCTGCACATCTAGGTACTCAGAAAACTTATTTGCGAGTCGCAACCAATTATTTTTGGCCGGAACGTTATCAAAACGTAGCTAATTTCGTTAGAAAGTGCGATACATGTCAAGCTTGTAAAGTTGATCAGGAATCTGCACCAGGATTTATGGGCCAGCCTGTAATAGAACAGCCTTGCATCATGGTAGCGGCAGATATTATGGGACAGCTCCCCCACAGTAAAGCCCGATATCAATAGGTGTTGGTGATCCAAGATTTGTTCACCAAGCGGGTCGAATATGTTCCTTCAGGCGCAGCTGCTGGTAATAAGACTAGAGACTCCTTTGAAGAACTCGTGAAAGATAGGTGGGGAGTACCTCAAGTTCTTTTGACCGACAACGGAACAGAATTCGTGAATAACACTTTGCGAACCCTTTCTCAATAATTTAATATTCTACACACTACTACACCCCCCCCCCCCCCCATATCATCCCCAAGCGAACCCGTAGAACGCGTCAATCGAATATTAAAAACGATGATAATATCTTACATTGACGGAGATCATAAAATGTGGGATAGTCACTTCTCAGACTTCAGATTCGCCTACAATACTGCATATCACTCCACCCTCAAGAGCACCCCTGCATTTTTAAATCTTGTACGAGATCCTAAGCCAACTAATTCCTTAAAGAGACGCGAAGAAATCGACTATGACATAGATGCGCAATCCCCTGAGTTATGGGTCGAGAGAATGCAAGTTATGCGAGATTGGGTAATCAAAAACCTCGATGATGCTTTTCAAAAACAATCTCGGTATTATAACTTGGGCCGTCGTCAATTAAAATTTTCTCGTGGTGACCCAGTGCTATCGCGTTTTTGAAAATTTTCTAGTAACGTACAGCAAGAAGCAGTTACATTGAATCCGGAATTCTTAGAGCCATATAGAGTAACTAAGGTTCTGTCTCTTCTTGTATATAAAATAAGCGACTTGGCTAATAAGTTAATTGGAGAAATCCATACACGAGACCTCAAATCCTGCATAACCACTGACTATGAATGTAGTTCTGACTCTTAGGCTGAGGCCCAGCTTAGAGAGTCCTGTAGAATCTGCCCCTGTTCACGTCGAGTATCGCTGTAAAGAAATACCCCAATGGATCTTAAAGATCAAATTATCGCTATCCAAGAGGTGAGGATCGCTCTGTTGGAAGGTGAGGTAGCCACTGTGAGGGCACGAATAGAGAGGAGGCGAAGCCACGATGCCAGAGTCAATGACGTAGGTGTTCCCCTAACCCCACAAGATACAGCGAGGGAACGTGTGAACTCAGGTTGTTTTTACATCCGCCCCTATCGCCGAGTAACCCAAGACCTGTTGAGAAGACACTCGGGCATAATGAAAGACCTCTTGGATGCCTGTAGGGCCGAAGAAGAAGAGGGAGACGACAGAATAGCAGCAGAACGTAAGGCCCGAAGAGCAGAAGATGCTGAAATAAGGGAGAGGCTAGGGCTGAGGTCACTAGTAGAGGTCGAGGACGTCACCTCTGACGATAGTCTACTGACGTACTTCTGGAGGAAGTATAGCTCAAAGGTGGTGAACAAAGAAAACCAGGTGACTTCATCAGCCCGTGAAGTGAAAAGCCAAGCGGATCAGCCTACACCCTAAGCAGGATCATCCACGGCCTAGATGGTCACTCCAGCTGAAATGAGACCCGGCATCAGGCCCTTGCCCACACGTCGAGACAACCCCTATCATTTAATCCTACGGAAGTACCAGAAGATCCCAAACCCTTAAGAAGCCATGGGCCGCCCTCTCTTCTACATCTGAAGCCCGAACAACCACTATACAAGCCAAAGGTCTCCAAGCCTTTCCGCAAAGGACGTTCGAACTGTGATGATCAGTCCTACGACTACCTGCACTGTAGACTGAAGACGATCAGGGTGTTCTGCTTCCGTTGTGGGATACCAGGATATACGGTCGTGACCTGTACAAATTGTAGCGACGAATACCAGCGTAAAGGACCGTATACGACAAGGAGACAGAACAAGCACATGCGCCTTGGTATGTTAATCGGATATATGGTCGTCGAGAGCGTAAAGTATATTTATGTAATCAGCTATCTTTCTCTCAGTTAATTTTCTTTTCCCCTTCTGAAAAATACTTAATGTATTCCCCTTATAATTATTAGTTTAAATAGGGGAGAGTCTCTGATTGTGGGCACAGTTTTGTTTTTGACCCATAAGTTTCGTTTAAGGCCATATTACGCGGGAATATGGATCTCATTGAAAAGCCTTAGCTAACTTTTTGCTAATATATGAAAAAAGGTATTTGAATTTGGTAGTTGACTTCTTCGGGGTTGTCATGGCTGAAATACGTAAACTGAAATAATAACTAATATACGTTAAAACGTTAATGGAATATGTTATGCCGTCATAAATGATGATATCTGACAGTTTTCAAGTCAAACAGATGCTTTAAATGAAAAAAATGTGCTCACAACCGGTTACACTTAAGTGCCCACAACCGGAATTCACAATCATTATCGGTGCATCAAGAAAATGTGATATTTCATAACTTGCATATAAATCGGTGAGACATCTTGAATCACAAATGAAATACTGCAGAAATATCGATAACAATCACCTGTTTGAGATTATTTACTTTGATTTATCGCAGTTTTTAAACAATGTTAAATTACAAATGCGTTAATTTTTACTAATTTTTTTTACATTCTCATCATAATGAGAAGGTATTGATTTTATGTGAAAAATGACTTTCGTGGATTTCATCATATGTCGACGTTTTGAGACCCCCTGCGTCAGAAAAAATAGTTCTTACGTCGGTGTCTGTCTGTCTGTCTGTCGTTGTCGTTGTCGTCGTCGTCTGTATATCGGATAACTTTCGAAAGACTAATCGGATTGAATTGTGCTTTGGCACACAGTTTTTGGGACGAAAAAGAGAGATCTTGTTTGTTAACCAGCTATTTTCGATGAAAACTCAAAAAGTGAGAACATATTCAAAAAATTTTAGACCATTTTTTTCAAAATTCAGAAATTCCACGGACGGCTATCCATAGTACTCAAAAATTCGAACAATTTATCTTCACAACTTTTTTCCATAAAAAGAAAATGGTCAGAGTTATATCATTTTCAAAATCCCCCCAAAAAAACGAAAATTTACATTTTGAGCGAAACAAAGCACAATATGAAAAAAAGTCAAGAGACAAAAAACGTTACGTTTTGAAAGCCCTAAAAGAATGTCGTGACAACTTTTCGAATTTCCTTGAAAAAATCGAAAATTCAAATTTTGATCGCACAAAAAATAACACAGGACCACAAAATGATTCAGGGAGTCTACTGGGATTCTAATAGGTGTACTTTATGTTTTTGGGGTCGCTGAACACGAATCCGTTCGCAGAATTGAGCCAGCACGTCAGGATTTGCAGTAAAATTCAAAAAATCGCTAAAACTCCCGATTTTCTGTATACATTTCGGTCCCAAACCCACAAACCCTAAACCCACGAACAACAAACCCCAATACCCACAAACCTCAAACCCACAAACCTCAAATATAATACCAATTGAGAAATTGGTATTGTAGGATGTGAGGTTTTTAAGTTTGTGGGAATGGAGCTTGTGGACTCACGCTAAACAAGCACCCCATCGTGAGACGCAAGAGAACTCACGCTAAACAAGCAACCCGTCGTGAGAGGCAAGGAAACTCACGCTAAACAAGCACCCCATCGTGAGAGCCAAGGGGACTCATGCTAAACAAGCACCTCATTGTGAGAGGCAAGAAGACTCACGCTAAACAAGCACCCTATTGTGAGAGGCAAGGGGACTCACGCTAAACAAGCACCTCGTCGTGAGAGGCAAGGAGACTCACGCTAAACAAGCACCCCCTCGTGAGAAGCAAGGAGACTCACGCTAAACAAGCACCTCATTGTGAGAGGCAAGGGGACTCACGCTAAACAAGCACCCCATTGTGAGAGGCAAGTGGACTCACGCTAAAGAAGCACCCTTTCGTGAGAGGAAAAAGGAGTCACGCTAAACAAGCACCTCATTGTGAGAGGTAAGAGGACTCACGCTAAAGAAGCACCCCATCGTGAGAGGCAAGCGGACTCACGCTGAATAAGCATCCCGTTGTGAGAGGCAAGGAGACTCACGCTAAACAAGCACCCCATTGTGAGAGGCAAGGGGACTCACGCTAAACAAGCACCCTATCGTGAGAGGCAAGGGGACTCACGCTAAACAAGCACCTCGTCGTGAGAGGCAAGGAAACTCACGCTGAACAAGCATCCCATGGTAAGAGGAAAGGGGACTTACGTTAAAAAAGCAACTCATCGTGAGAGGCATGGGAACTTTCAACAGTATCATGAAAACTTATCCAACAAAATTTGACCAAAGTGGAAGCTTTAGTCAGACATCAAAACAACACCTTGACATTAACACACCTAAAATCTTCAAATTCTACTCGCCAGCAAATCCACATTTCCATACCCACAAACCCAAAAACCTCACATCCTACAATACCAATTTCTCAATCGGTATTATATTTGAGGATTGTGGGTTTGGGGTCTGTGGGTTTGAGGTTCGTCGGTTTAGGGTTTGTGGGCTTGGGACCGAAATGTATGCAGAAAATAGAGATTTTAACCATTTTTTGAATTTTACTGCAAATCCTGACGTGCTGGCTCAATTCTGCGAACGGATTCGTGTTCAGCGACCCCAAAAACATAAAGTACACCTATTAGAATCCCAGTAGACTCCCTAAACCATTTTGTGGTCCTGTGTAATGACATTCTCATAATAACATTCTCATCATAATGAGAAGGTATTGTTTTTATGTGGAAAATGGCTTTTGTGGATTCTATCAAATGTCGACGTTTTGAGCCCCTCTGAATGAGAAAAAGTAGTCTTTACGTCGGTGTCTCTCTGTCTGTGGTCGTTATCGTTGTCGTCGTCGTCTGTATACCGGATAACTTTTGAAAGACTGATCGGATTGGATTGTGCTTTTGCACACAGTTTGAGGGTCCAAAAAGAAAGATCGAGTTCGTTAACCAGCCATTTCGGATGGACATTCAAAAGGTTAGAGCATTTTCAAAAATTTTATACCATTTTTCTCAAAATTAAGGAATTCTATGGACGGCTATCCATAGTTCTCAAAAATTCAAACAATTTATTCCGATTGACATTTTTCGATAAAATGAAAATTTACAGAGTTACAGCATTTTCAAAATCCAAAACAAGAAACGAAAATTAACATTTTCAGCCAAACAACGCACGATACGAAAAAATGTCAAGAAGAGAAAAATATTTCTTTTTGCACGTTCTACAAGAGTATCATAACGACTTTCTGAATTTGCTTGAAAATCGAAAATTCACATTTGTATTGCACAAAAATAATGAAAAATCAAATAATTTAATTTTACGATCAAACTATGCAAGATACGGCAAATCCAAATAAAGAAAAAAAAAGAGTTTTTGGTTCCTTACCTAGAGGTAGGTCGGGAACTGGCAGATCGGAAAATAGGAACTTTTTATCTAATTCAACGCTGCTATAGGCTGGTGACCTTCTCAGCATAAAGCATCAAACAATTGCGACTCTCTCGGTTTCCATTCCTTGCCCCCCCCCCCCCCCGTAATCTTAAGGTAAGAGTATTACGAGAAACTGCGCACGTAAAAAATGAGATATTCTATGTGTATCAGAGACAAAGGAAAAGGGTTGCGAAAATGGAAACATAGAAAACAGGGTGTTGAAAGGCGGTATTGAAATATGGTCAGGAGTAGATAGCGAATCACATTGTAGTCGATTTGATTATGAATAAAGAAGCAAGACCGCATCTCAAAGATCAAGGATCAAGAGATGTCAAAGACGCCTTCTGGGACACTTTAAATGATACAATAAGTACTTGCGATCATGGTGAAAGAATCATATTATGCTAGATGTGAACGGATGCGTCAGCGTCCAACGTCAGGGTACAGATACAGAAAGGGTGCTAAGTAAATCCAAGAAGAAAAAATTGTAACAGGGAAAAATTAGTTAGCTTATTCTTAGAAAAGGGCATATTCATTACAAATGCTTGGTTTAGACATGAAATGATCCGCACGTATACCTGGCGAAAAGAAAATAGCCACAGTATAATTGACTTCGTTATTGCGGATGAAAGGCTAAGAGAACTAGTAAAAGATACAAGAGTCATGATGGACTCTGGATGCAATACTGACCAGAACCTTTTAGTCTCCAAAATAAACGTAGGGCGGGAATAATGAAGAAAGAGAACCAAACAAAATTCTAATGTCCATTTTTCAATAATCGTTTAAAAATTTATGTTCCAAAAATGACTTGGATACTTTTTTTCTCCCCTTTTCAGATAGTTGGAAAAAATCATTCCGATAGTAGGATTTATTAGAAAGATACGGGAATATACGCTTAAGTAAAGGAATTTCCTTCCTCATTTTGAATGAAATACAAATTTACTCTTTTTTATCTAAGGACATAGAACGTAACATATGGTCGTTGCGAAGCGCGACGACCAAATTTCGTGCCGCGAGCGCACTCAAACTTTTGAGTTCAACAGAAATGAGCGTGGAGCGCGAGGTTTACATAATTTTTAAACGAAATATCGAGCGCAAAGCTCGAGTGTCTTGATGAGAATGTGTTCCTTAAGGTCGGTAGAACCTTAAGTAAATTAGTTCTTCTTTTTATGTGAAACTGACATAATTAAACGAAAATCAGGTCATAACGATGAAACTTACTAACAGCCCGCAAAGCGTGCAATAACGAGCACACGAAGTGCGAAAACCTAGAGGAACTGAGCTCAAAGTGTCAGACAAATGCGTCCGAGCGCGTAGCGCGAGATGAATACATTATCGGGGGCGAAGCGCGAGAGAAACATATTATCGAGCGCGAAGCGCGAGATACAATAGGTGCGCGCCCCAGGCGCGCTCAAACTTGCGAGTGAAGCGAGCCGCGCGCAAAGCGCGCGACGAGACTGTGCCCGCGAGGCGGGCAGATTTTTTTAATAGGATCGCAGCTAATGCACGAATCGTCTATTTAAGTTGATATCACCTCGAAAACTGCGTACTGCTGTCAAAATACAAGTACGCCACAAGTTAGATTCGGCATATTTGTATTCTGTCAGTTGTTACGCATAGGTGCCCACAACCGGAGAGTGCCCGCAGCTGGTGACTCCCCCCTACTTAATTACTATATATTGCAGCTTAATTTGATTATTTTGTTATCTGCAATATCTTATCGGTTTCAATATCGAATATATCGATTGACCGGGAATGATAGTCCTTACTTTTGTACATGGTACATACAGTTTTGAATAAACTAAGTTTGGTTTTGTAATTCCTTGGAGTATTATTGTAGATAAGCGTACCTTATGTATTTTGATAGTAACTAGTTTTGTTTTGAAATATTGGATAATGCACGATTTAATATTATAAGGTCCAATCATAGAGCCCCGTGCAAATTAAATATTTGCCAATGGTACCTTTTGCTTATATGTATAGAGAGGCCTTATTCCAAGTAATTCGATAGAGTTAACTTCAAGTCAAGTAAAATTATTGGTGTATACTCCTGAGTGCTACTCTGTATCATATACCTTGTTTTAACATAACTAGCAGTTTATTCCTTTTGCTTTTATTTTGGTTCCAATCTCTACCCTTTCATAACCTTCAGAGTCTTAATTTTTTGTGTCATGATTTTGGAGTACAAATATATGTAATATTTTAAAGATCAAGTTTAGATTCATTCAGTCAACCCACCTTTGGTTAAAGACCTGTTCGGTCCTTTCCGGAAAGAGGGGAGTTGTGACGTTGCAAAATTCTTGCAACTCAAAAATTCTAATGTATAAATTTTTATTTGAACTTCAGAGATTTTTCGTAAATTCAGAGATTTGAGTTTAAAAGGTCAGAAATCGCGTCTGTTGTACTGAAACTCCATGCCTGGGGCTAGATTCAAGATTTATAATTTTAAGGACTTATTCTGTTCACTTCTTTTATTTTTTTTTGTGACGATTCGGACTCGTTGACACTTCGTGAGACATCGAGGGACTTCTTTCGACTTCGATACAAGCTAGGCAGCGCGGGCTCGAATAGGAGTTTAGACTAATGGCGAAAAAAAGTGAGCATGACCAATAGTGAGGGGGAACAAAAAAAAGAGAGGAAGGGGACGATGAGTTAGAAACGGACAAGGAAAGCAAGAAAGTTAGGACTAAACTCACTAAACGGGAAACACCACATAGAGATAGGGGGGATGGAGGGATGTTTGAAAAACTAGAGGTCCTCATAAAAGGGTTTAGAGAGGAAACGAGGAAAAGACTGGATGATAAGAATAGGCAGGGAAATGATGTAAGGGGAGAAGTGAGAAAAGTAAGAGAAAAATGGAAAGAGTGGGATCAACTCTGGAAAGAGGAGAAGGATAAGGTATGGCGTAAGCAGGAGAGCATAGACAATAGACAGGAGGATGGCGAAAGAGAAATAGTTAGATAAAGCAGTTGGAAGAACGGGTAAACAACTTAGAAATGAGGAATGAGCATGTGGAGAAAGAAACAGAGGGTGCAGAAATAGAAATAGGGAGTAATAAGAAGGTACACAATGAGAATTAAAGATTGAAGAAGAGACTAAGTGACATTGAAAAGAGATTGGGAAGGGAAGAAAGGGCAAAGAAAAAAAAATAACACAGTAGTTAAGGGATTGACAATGGAGAGTGAAACAGGGGAGGTAGAAATCATAAATCTTCTGAGAGATATTGGAGTTCAGGTAAGGGTAGAAGGAGTTAAGAGAATAGGAGGGACGAAGGAAGGAAAAGAAGAAATGTTTAAATTGTTATATATATATAATGTCTATATTGTAGTAAAAGTAGGGAGTGAGGACGAGAATAAGAAAATTATGGATAAAAAAAAATTATTGAAAGGAAGAAGGGAAAAAGAGTTGAGAAAGGTAGAAAAAAGGAAGATGCAAAAGAGGTTAGAGATCAAACAGAGGGGTTTGCGAAAAGCAAGGCGGAAGAAAAGTGAGGAGGATAGGTGAGGGAAAGGATGGGAAAAACGTAAAAATAGCTTTCTGGAATGTGTCAGGCTTGAAGAACAAGAATGAAGGTTTTTGGCGGGAATTAAAAAAGTGGGATGAGATTATGATGAGTGAAACCTGGGCAGACGAGAAGGATTCGAAGGGGATGAAAAGGATGTTACCTAAAGGGTATGTGTGGACAATGCAAGAAGCAAGAAAGGAACACGTTAAAGGTAGAGGGATGGGCAGCATGGTCTCAGGGGTGAGAAAAGAACTAGCAGTAAAAGGGAAAACAGAGGAGGACAGGGAGGAAAAGGATGGAACAATGGTAAGAAGTATTATAATTGGAAAAGTAAAAGAAAAACGGTGATTTGTGCATATAGAAGAAGAGGGGAAGAGGAAGGTTGGAGAGTAATAAGGAGGTGGATGGAGGAAAAGAAGGAAGAGTTGGTTTTGATAGGAGGTGACTTGAATGCCTAAACTGGCGAGCAAGGGGGAGGGGACTTGGGATGAAGAAAACGAGGCCTAAATGAGGAGCTCCAAACATAGGGAGATAGACTGGGTGGGGAGGAGGTTACTAGACGTAATAGGAGAAACAGGATGGTTCATATGAAATGGCAATATGAAAGGAGATGAGAAGGGAGAGATCACATTTATAGGTAAGGGAGAAACAGTAATAGACTGCATCCTGGCGGAAGAAAGAATGATGAATATGATATCCAGTATGAATGTGGGGAATGAGATAGGGTCCGAGCACTTCCCAGTAATAGCTACACCGAAAGGTGGCGTCCAGAAGGGCAGCAGAGGGAGAAAGGAAAGAGGGGGAGAAAGGAACACGAAAATGGGAGTCTGGGGGGTAGATCAATTAAAAGAGTTTAAACAAAACATGGAAAAGGAGAATGTTAGCTATGAAAAGAAGGAGGGAGTAGACTCGTTAATTGAAATGTTGGAAGGGTCGATTGAGAAGGTAAGGGATGAGATAGGTACAAAAGAAGGAAGAGAAGAAGGAAAGAGAGGCTGGTGGGACGAGGAATGCAGGAAAAGTAAAGAGAGAATGAAAGAGTATGTAAGAAAATGGAGGAAAGGAGAAATGGAGAACGTGGAGTAAAATAGGAGAAGAAGAGAACATGAGAGGATGCTGGAAAAGAAGCAAAGGGGAAAGGAGAAATACAAGGAAGAAGTAGTAAAAGCGATCAAAGAAAGCAGGGTCCGGGATGTGATAAATATAGGAAGAGGAGGAAGAAAGGGCGTGAATGAAGAAATGGAAATGGGTGAATGGACGGATGACTTTAAGGGTCTGTTAGGCGGGAGCACAAAATAGAATCAAAAGGAAAAGTAGAAAAATAGTCCGGGGAGAAATAGAAAAAGGGAACGAAATAACAAGAGAAAAAGTGGATAAGGCGATTGATAGATCGAAAAGGAACAAGGCTACAGGAGAGGATGGTATGGAGAACGAAGCGATAAAGTATGGATGAGAAGGGATCAGGGAAGGGATGTGAAAGATCTGCAACAAGGTCTGGAAAGGAGAAGGGTGGCCGGAGGAGTGGATGACAGGGCTGGTAGTACCGCTTGTTAAGAAAGGGATGGGTAAGAAGGTAGGAGAGTACAGAGGGATCACTCTTATGCCAGTGTGTTACAAAATATACGCAGAAATTCTAAGAAAAAGGTTAGAGAATAAGATACAAGAGAAGCAAAGTATCCCACACAATCAGACGGGATTTAGAAAAGGGATAGGGACAACAGACAACATTTACGTACTTGACTACTTGGTTCACAAAAGCTTAGGGAGAAAAAGAGGGAAATTAGTCGCTTTGTTCGTAGATTTTAAAGCAGCCTTTGACCCAATGAATAGAAAAGTGGTATGGCAACAATTATAGAGAGGGGTATAGATGAAGGGCTGGTGGAGAGGATAAAGCGACTAATTTCCCACTTTTTATCCCACACAATCAGAGGGGGGGGGGGGAAGGGATAAGGATTTCTGGACAGGAAGAGAGGAGAAGCTAAATGCGAAAGGGAAAGGAGGGACGATCTTGCGTGATAGCAAACTATACTATCTAGCATACGCGGACGACGTAGTTCTATTAGCAGACGATGAGAAGGGAATGAACCTAATGATAAGAATTTTTAAAGAGTATGTGCGAACAAAAGAACTGACTGTTAACGTAGGGCAGAACAAGGTGATGTGCTTCAGAAATAGAAAGACAAAAATAGGTTACGTTTGGAAGATGAACGGACAAGCAGTGGAAAGTGTGGAGGAGTTCTGTTACTTAGGTTTTTGGTTTGAGGGAGGAGAGGGAAACGAGGTGTACGTGAGGAAAAGAATCGAATGTGCGAGTAAAGTAATGGGCCAAATATGGGGTATGGGAAAAAGGAGGTTCAACGACGAATGGAGAATGAGGGTTTGGTTGTTTTTTGCGTTGGTTTGCGTGGTGTTGTGTTATGGAGTGGAGGTTTGGGGATTAAAGGAACATAGGAAAGTGGAAAGCATGCATGAGAGATTTCTGAGATGGGTAATGGGGGTTAGTTGGAGTTGCCCAGGATACATGATAAGGGAAGAACTGGGAAGGGAAAAAATGGTAACTAGACAAATTAAGAGAGCCTGGAGGTTTGAAGAGAAGCTGGAAAGGGGAGAGAGGAGCAGAATAGCACAAGTATGCTTAGACGAAGTTTGGAACAAGGAGACGAGAGAGGGTTCTGGATCGGTAGAACATAGAATTAGAGCTATTAGTAAGACAAGGAGAAGATAGATGGAGAAAGATCATGGATTAGAGGTACAATAGATGATATATGATGGTCAAAGGGTTGACGGAACCAGAATATTTGCAAAACATAAAAAAGGAAGACAAACGGAATAGGGTTGTACGGTTTAGAATGGGAGGAGTGAGATCTTGTAGATATTGGATGGATGAAGAGGATAGTCTGTGCAGAGTATGTGGACAGGAGGTGGAGTCATGGGCACATGTGTTAGAGAGGTGTACAGCAGAGAAAGATGGACAGTTGAGTGTGGATGAGTGTGTAAGATGGATTTTGGATGATAATGGACAGGTGGAGACGTGGATCAAAAAGCTGGAGGAAGTAAGAGAAAGCAAGGGAACAGGGCAGAGCCAAAAAGGTAATCCTGTGTGAAAGAAGCCCTGGAAGATCGCTCATTTTTAGATTTTTAGAATTTTAAGAAGAATAGTATTAATATTATTTTTATTATGTAAGGCGAAGCATTAGAATATGAGCAGCGGTTAAGTTATACTAAGGATGAAATGTAAATATATGTACAGGGAGTGGAGGCCCTCAAACCCGTAAAAGGGAGAGATTATATATACAGACATACATATATATGTACACACACACACACACATATATATATATATATATATATATATATATATACTGGGATACCGGGCGACGTCTCAGAGTATCAGCCTTATCCTTGCACGCAGTGCTCTACAAGGATGGACGAACCCTTTCTCTAGCTGCTCGTGGGAACAACAATGAAACCTGCGGTTCAAAACGATCGAACGCGCCGAGCATCCGACAATGGATCGGCAAACAATGCCGATCATCCTAGAGTTCGGGGTACTGAAAACAATTTAGATGGAAACACGATGACGAACCGGCGAAACGCCCACATTGAGTGTACGGATCAACTTAAGAATGACGTGCTAGACTGCTACGATGCCAGTATTATCCCTGTTCGCGGATGCTTCACGGCGCGTATGCATACTCTGTGGTGCCAGAAACACCCAGAGCTTCAATACGTTTCGCATCAGTCTTTGCGAAATCAAGCCGACTACCTCCAGAAAAATGGATATGTACGCGGAGCGCTTCCTCAACCGCTGCTTAAAAAAGCTGCAGACGAAGATGAAACGACATTAAGACCAACCGCATAAAGCAGGCACCTTCTGAAAGATGATCGCAATTTCAGTATAAAGAGCAACATCAACATGCAAGTTCCTCTTAAGCCGCAAGATCTGGCTGAAATGGATGCCTCCCTTCGTGGAGATATCTCGCAAGAGTCCGACCTCTGGACCATCAATTGCTCAGTTTATGGTGCTGCGAGAGCTTTGGCTGATTTAAATCGAAGGCTGAAACCGACGATGGATCAAAAGACAAGAAGACGCTTGCATCAACTGAACAAGAAAATTGGATGGGCAAGACAGAATGCGTCCCGTGTTCAATGTGTGATTGACTACATAACATCTGGTAGACCGTTCACGGAAAGGATTCGAAAGTTCGCCCAAGAACTGAGGACCTTGAATCACACACTGAACAAGTCAAAGCTGCTGACAATCAAGCAGCATATTGTTGGCAAAATAAGGCTGTTATCTGACGCAAGGAGGTGGATACAGAAGAGGGAGAGATGGATCAGAGAGAATCAACAGTTTCTTGCTGACCCATCACACCTCTTCAGTGATCCGCCTATTTTTGTAAAAAATCTATTCAAGCTCAAGGAGGTAGAGACTTTTTGGAGAGAGGTGCACAAGATCCCGAAAACACTAGAGTTGAAAGAAGATACTGACAATATCATCTGCTTCAAGGAGTTTTGCGACAGCCTCATAAAATCTGAGGAGGAGTGCCCATCAGTCACTGCCGAAGAGATGAAAAAAGCACTTAGAGGCACGAAGAACTTTTCCGGTGCTGGACCAGATTGTATCAAGAACTTTTGGAGGAAGAAGTTTACTTCTATACACCAACATTTGGCCCGCATATTCACCTCATATTTAAAGTCGGAGACGCCCATTCCGCAGTGTCTGGTGTTAGGACGCACTATACTCCTACAGAAAAAAGGCAACTTGTCCAGACCAGAGAATTACGGGCCAATAACTTGTTTAAACACACTGTATAAGATCTTTACAGCTGTCCTAAACAACAGGATCGTTCGACGAATTGAGCCTGTATGGCGAGAAATGTACGAACAACGAGGCTCGAAAAAAGGTGTAGCAGGCTGTCGAGAGAACCTGCTAATTGACAGGTGTGTCTGTAAAGACGCTGCCGCCCATCAGCGCGTCCTGTCAATGGCCTGGATTGACTACCGGAAAGCTTTAGATTCAACCTCTCATAGACTTATCATCTGTCTGTTGGAAAGCTTGAAGGTACATCCACACATAGTGAGGTGCATAGAGAGACTGATGCCTCTTTGGAAAACTAGATTTACCATCTCATCTAGGAATCATCGTCTGACGACGAACAAGGTCACCTTCCAGAGGGGCGTCTTTCAAGGGGATAGTATGAGACCTTTGCTTCTTTGCATCACACTTCTGCCTCTATCTTTCGCACTACGAAATTCTCCTGGATACCTCTGTGGCGACACTAATCAGCGTGAGCATAAGGTAACTCATGTATTTTATATGGATGACCTGAAGATCTATGCCGCTGGTAAAAGCAAACTTCAAACTGCTATAAATATCGTCAAGAACTACACAGGAGAGATCGGGATGGACTGTGGTTTGGACAAGTGTGCCAAAATTCATTTGAAGAAAGGAAAGATTACTGGCGTTCCCAAGGACCCTGAGCTTGTAGATATAAGTGTTATTAGACATCTTAACACTGGAGAGACCTATACGTACCTGGGCGTGCCTCAAAGCCGCATTCAGGACGTAACATCAGTGAAGGAGTCTCTCCGAAGCAGATACAAGCATTTTCTCAGACAGATTTGGTCTTCCAATCTGTCGGCGTTGAAAAAGGTATCTGCGACTAACATGCTTGCCGTCCCGGTTCTACTCTACTCGTTTGAGGTGGTTCAATGGACGAAGAACGAGCTTAAGGCCCTTGATGTCACCACGCGTAAGATCATGCATAAGCATAAAAGCTTGCATATCAATTCGTCAGTTCCGCGATTATACATTTCACGCCGTCAAGGCGGACGCGGACTTCTGAATCTCCAATGTCTTCATAACCGAATTGTTTTAAGTACAGCTTACATAGTTGCGAATGGCAGAGATCCTCTCCTAAAGATGGTCAGAAACCACGAGATGATTGGCGAAGGAGCCAATCCTTCAGTTTGAAATTGCCTAGCACGGAGTTCCGGACAGGGAAGCCTAACTTTTCAGAGTTCGTTTAGTTTTCTGGAATTAGGTTAGGATTTTAGATTTAATTCTATCAGAAATGAGTGGAGACTATTATTATTAGAGCCTTGGTTGATTTGAGGATTACGAACTTTGATATTATGTATATGCTTTTTCAAGCATGGAACAAAACCCTCTTTGAAAAATTATAGGAATCCTTAAATCCCTAAATCTATAGAGATTCTAAAAGAATTCTAGGAGAGATTTTTAGCACGGAAAAAACCCTTCGTTTTCTCTTAGGTCACTATAGGATCCACTTGAAAACATCATAAGATCCACAGTATATGCTCTTTCAAACATGGAACAAAACCCCTTTACAAAAATCATAGGAAACTTTAAATTTCTAAATGTATAAGGATTCTAAGGGGATTCTAAGAGGGATTTTTAGCAGGGAGACGTCGTGTATTTGCGGGACATGTCCTGATTTTGCCGTGCCTGTCCTGGTGTCCTAGTTTTTTCAGTAATGTCCTGCTTTTTCGTCAGAAGGACGAGGACGCGAAATACGATTCACGTATGACACGGATAACTATACCTTTCGCGTTTGCGCTCTGTCCGCGTGAGAAGGTGTAGTTTCGTGATCTTTTCATACCTATGCTAAACAAATGCTGTCCTGTTTTTTCGTATCCTGGATCTGGACAGCCTAGGAGTCATGGAAATCGTCGATAACGCGAATCGATAGATTTATGTCGGTCACCGGTTTGGACAAAATGTGGGAAAAAGAGAAGGTCGATTTGTTGTGTTATTCAATGGGAGAAGAAGCAGAGGATATTCTGGCCAGGGTACTGCCGGTAACCCAGATTGCTGTCGGTGAAGCAAATCCACGGGAGAATTACGATATCGTGAAACAAATTTTTAATGGATATTTTGCGCAGAAAAAGAACGTAATTTATGAACGTTGCAAATTGAATGCACGTGTGCAACACATTGATGAGAGTGTTGACACGTTCATAACTTTGCTATATACTCTTATTAAGAAATGTGAGTATGAGAATTTAAAAAGTCTTATTCATTATCGAGTAGTGATAGGTGAGTTGGTCAGGAAGGTGTCGGAGCACCTACAGTTGATGTCTGATATAATGACTGAGCAAGCAGATAACATTGCTCAGCAAGCAGAGATCCAGGCGAAAGAATACAAAGCCATCCGGAACGATAGAGAAGAGTTATCGGTGGCTACAGCCAATCAAAATCGACCAAACCTTAGGAGATCAGAGTACACGTAATTCGCAAGGTAAGAAGTGTTCTGCGTTTAATTCGGAGTCCAGAAGATATGTCAAGAAATCCCAGTGTGCTTGAGAAAAAAACGACCGATAATAGGGACCGTTCAAGTATTACGTGAGCATAATTTTCCCTTTTCTTGACCCCCCTCCCATTGTAAGCGTATCTTTGCATTACCAACATACAACAATAAGCATCTACTTACCCCCCCCCCACACACACACACCCCAAAATGCTTACGCAATACTTGAATAGCCCCACATCTCCTTTGCAGAAGGATTTGTATTGCGCAATTGTAGGTTAGCAATTCCACCTTTGTTACAGCTAGAAATAATCGGAAAACATCACCACGGTCATTTCAGTATAAATAAATGCCCATCACGAGGATGTTGCGCAGGAAGAGAAAAGAAAACAAGAATGTGTTGACAATTATAATAAGGGACATGGATCAAAAAATCTTTCTCCGTTTAAACTAGGCGATCGAGTTTGGCTATATCTGGTCTTCGGGTTTACGGCAAAGTTTTTGAAATCGATCAGCATCCAAATTTATATTGGATCCAAACGGATAAAAGCCAGATTCGGCAAAATGGGTGGCATTTGATTCCTGTCCCATTTAAACAGAATGAAATTTTTCAAGACTGTGAGGCCCCCTTCATCGCAATATATGATATTGTAAAGGAAGAAGGTCATTTTGTAAATTTAATCAGTGCTATTGACAATTATACTATGAACGGCGTTGGTAACATGGGAGATGATAATGCTTTACTCAGCGAGTTCCAGGATAATGTAGAAAACCAGTGTGCTAACCTTGAACATTTCAATAGACCAGTTAGGGTCGGACGAAAACCGTTATGGAAAAAAGATTCCACAATATACACAGTTTTCGAATGCAACAGTTTAATTTGTACTTTTTAGTTATTATCTTTTTGTTAATGAAAAAAGGGAGATTTCGTGGGAGGTGCGCACGTAACTTTTCACTTTATTTAATCCACTACTTATGTGTATGTAATTATTTACCTTCCCAACTTATGGCTAGAATACGTACGGTGACGCTACAGAATTTGGCATCTAAAATTACAACTTGAAATTAGCGGATACAATATCGAACTCACATTATCACAATGTTCGTCCTATTTGTATAATACTTAGTAGAGGGGTTTTTCTGGGGTCGCTGATTTCGAGTATAATATCAAAATAGCAAAACTGACAAAGATGGATCCAATATGGCGGCGGTAATAAAGAAAATTTTTCGAAATTACATAAAACAACTGAATACTGCTGTGGCTGCTAAACACTCAGAGAAATATCCTCTCGTGATAAGAGAATGTTTCTTGACGTGAATGGAATTTCCTCTTAAATCTAAGGTTTAGAGAATTTTTATTTGTCACAACAGGAATCCTTTTGCAGCACAAATTATCCTTATGCGACCAACTTCACCTTATATCGAAGGCGAATCATTCTGATGCCCTTTTTTCAAGGCAACAACAGGTTTCCTCATGACAAAGAATTAATAGGGGAGGCCGGGGCGAGATGAGCATAGTTGTAATTTTCTGTGAAATGTTTGAAATCTATAGTAATTTTTAAAAATGTAAGTGGTTCTATATTCTATGAACCTTTATCTATCAATTTCATCCAAGACCTAGTGTTCCAAAAATAGTAATTGCGATGAAAATATGAAACTTATAATTTGTGTGCATATCTCATCTCGCCCCGTGCTCTGGGGCGAGACGAGACACGTATTGGGGGGGGGGGGGGATGAGACACCTAAAATATTTATTAGTTTTTGTTAATCGAAGATTATTTTTCGTGTTTTTCGTACACATGAAAGATTATTTGAAGTATTCTAAGAATGGATATGAGTATCATGACAAAATATAATTGTTTTCACGATTGAGCAATATCATTATTCAAAACAATTCATGATCTGTAAAATATTCAACAAATAATTTTGTAAGGTATAGTTAAGTCTTATTACTTACGGGAAAGATTTTATAAATATTTGAAAGTATAGGGGAGCGGCGGCGAATTTGGCGCGGTGGCTAATGTGGCGCGTTCGAGTTTTCGAATATTAACGCATTTTCTGCTTGTGGAGGTAGTTTCATTACATGTATATATGTTTTCAACCTTAAATTATTAAAAAATTGGGATAATTAAATTAATTGCCTGATTTTTATGACGAAAAGTTAGTTTTGGTTATTTCGCTTGTATTGTCAGAGTAGCTAAAAACAAGTAAAAAATTACAGAAGTTTCGTGTAAACTTATACAATTTTTTGGGAATATTCTGTTTCGAGTTTCTTGAATGCTTTAAAGTTCAACATTTTGATTAAAATTATTGAACTTTTATGTAAAAAATCTTTATTAAATACTTTTCACATGCGACTAATATGACGCATTAAGGACTAAAATGGGCAGGTAACTTGGCGCACAAGTTTGTGGTTTGTTTTGCTCGGGGAATTTTGTAGAAATAAAGTGCCGGTTTTTGGTTAGAAGGTAAGAAATATTTACTCAAAGTAATAACATTTCGTTTCTAATATGCATGAAAAAGTTTTATCCTAATTATTATCGTGTATTTTAGAGTTGTTTTAGAATAATTGTATTTTGAAATCATTTCACCAGTTTTCGGGTTAGGTTTGTTCTGACAGAATAAATATTTAGAGGGTTTACAATAGTGATATTATTCGAATGTTGAATCATTATAACTGTTTTGGAAAAGAATAAATTTTACTTATTATTAATATAATTTTGATCTATTGTTTATACAACGTCTGTAAGCTTATCTTAAAATACAACATTTTTAGTACTCCTCAAATTATTGTGAGACAATCTGTACTGTTAAAAAAACATTTTTTCTTGAAATTTGGGCAGATATAATCCCTCAATTATGTCAATAATATTAAACGTGAATACATTTATCTTATTTTCATTAAATTTTACTAATTTTTCTTCATAATTTGTTTTTTATTTAATAATTATGAACTGAAATCAGAACGCGCCACATTACCAAACAAGGTAGGACAACTTGACGCAGATGCTCTTTTTGGAAAACACATTAATTAACTGTTTTAATGAACTGCAATTGAATTATCTCCATGTATATAGCATTGTTAAGATATTAGCCTAAACAGAATATATCTTATTACAGTGTTTTACTTTATATTTGAATTTTAATCGTGCATTTTCCTTTATATGCGCCGCATTCGCCGCCGCTCCCCTAAATGCATTTAATGGTTAATTTATTCAAATGTTTTCTTTATAATATAACTTTTATAATTTCAAGTTGAATTAACATTTATTTGAAATTGTTCTCTATAACATATTTCCAAAAAAATTATCAATAATTTATAAACTGTTTTTTATAAAATTCACACCTAAAAACCATAATTTTTCCCTGCATAAAAATGGGGATTTTTCTGAAAAATTTCATGAAATGATTTTAAATATAAATTTTAGAATCCTTCTGCAACTTGTCATTTTCAATATAAATAAAAATTACGCTCTGAATATGCTGAAAGAACAATTCAAAAAATAAAATGTATAAACCAACCAAATTGCAGGTGCTCTAACATTACAATTTCTTCAAACAACAGCTTTTACAATAGCAGTCATGGACTCTTCTAACCACAAATGTCAGTTTTTCTTTTGTAACGGTTCACTATCGAAACTCTCCTTCAAATTTTTTTCTATTTCAAAAAATTTTACTATAAACGACTCAAATCTTGCGAGTAAAAACTTTTCTGCCAGCACCATGAAGAGGTTATTACATGCAAGACAAGAGCGTCTCATCTCGCCCCGTGAACCCGGCTCGTTCCGCCCCAAATCACAATTATGATTCAAACTTTAATATTACCTGTTTTTATTAATCAATTGTGTATAAATGCGTTAGTACATTCAAGATCGATGAATGAACTTCACAACAAACCTTAGTTTATAAATATTATTTGTTATTTTCAATCATTTCTTTTCGTTTTATTATCTCATAGAATAACAGGATTCATGGGTTGAAATTTTATTCATTTTTATTTTCACTTTAACTACTTTATTTAATTTTTGTTTGTCTTTCCGATAAATTCAATATCATTATTCATGCCATTTCTGAAAAGAACAACAACAAAAATCACATATTTTGAGAGAAAATTCAGTGTCTCATTTAACCCCGTATGCTCATCTCGCCCCGGTCTCCCCTAATGATTAAATTTACGGAACGACATATTCTCTAGAATATTCCCTCAACATTTTGTTTGAAGCAGCCTCTAAAAGCTCCTCCTCTAAAGTTTCATGAAATTCTAAAGAAATGTTATTACTGCCTCCATATTAAATCCGACATTGTCAATTTTACTATTTTGATATTAAACTCGAAATCAGCTACCACAGGATCCCCCTTCTACCGAGTTTCATACAAATTTGGAAAAATGTTTGATAATATGAGTGTGCCATATTGGATCTGCCATTTGGAATTTGGACTTTTTTTCGCTAAATTCCAAATTAAAGACTCAAAAAAATTCCCTTATACCAAGTCTCCGATAAATATATGAAACTTTTTTTATTTTGACCGCCATATTGGATATGCTATTTTGAATTTGTAATTTTTTCCTATCAAATTCGAAGTGACCGACCCAAAAACTCCCTTATACCAAGTTTCAAGCAAATATGTAAAGATTTTGCAATGGTGTCTGCCATATTCAATCCGCCATTTTGAATTTGTAATTTTTGATTTCAAATTCGAAATCGAAGATCCCAAAAACTTCATCATGCCAAATTTCAGACAAACGCGACGTGAAAAAGTCCCTAGGGCTAAGTAGCCCTCTAAGGAACCAAAATATACATGGTAATATTCTTAAAACTAAGATCGTAACACAGCAACTGTATATGTATATGTAAGAGTAAATTAATACTGCCTACCAATGAGGAATATATATATATATATATATATATAATTAAAAACAAAGTTAAACAACCACCGCAGGGTACCACTAAGAGCAACTGCCATCTTGAAAAAATGTCAATGGCCCCCAGTAGAACCGCGGTAAAATACACCTATGGCCACGTCTCACATCCGTGAGATGGGTGGTCACAGGGCACGACGAAATCACAACGACAGGCCGGCGAAACCCTCGTGTGTCTTGAGGACACGAAGCGACCCAAGGATGACAGCTTTCTGCATCCATCTCGCAAGAGCCTTGGCATATTTTTGGCACGCGGGTATGGCTTTAAGGTTACGAACCAGCGATAATTTCACACCTCCGAGAGCACCTATCACAAGAACAATTACTCGTACCGAATATTTTGGGTACAGTCGACGCAGCTCTCTTTTAAGGTCTTGATATCTCTCCTCTTTTTCTTTCTCCTTTGCAGTGATGTTGTATTCGGATGGAGCCGAGAATTCGATCACGAATATAGTTCGTTTCTCGAAGTCTTGGAGAACAATGTCAGGCCTCGAGTGCGCAACGGAGACTGCTGCCCGAAAATCGTAGTTCCAGAAAATCTGGCACTTCTCGTTTCGGACAATTGACTCTATATCCCTTGGAGCGTTCGGCAGGGCAGGGTCGCGACCAACACCGTAAGAGCGACAAAGGTGGTAATAAAGTACTCTTAGGGCCGCATTATGTCTATAGATATACGTTGTTCCTGCGTGGGTCGGACACCCCGATAGTATATGTTCTAGGTACTCAGCGTGTGCATGACACGCTCTGCACCTATCACTGGGAACTTCTTGACATAAAATGCGGGCGCGGTATGCTAAGGTGGAGATTACACCGTCCTGGCATGCGAAAATAAAGCCCTCTGTACCTGAATTGAGCCCTGATGATTTGAGGAAAGCAAAAGTTTGCTCCTTCGACAAGGACTGTTTTTCTACATTTCTGTGAAAGTTTCCGTGCATTTGCTTGTCGAGTAGCTCTTGGTGAAATTTTCCAACCTCTGCTTTCTTTACTTCGGCTTTTAGACGTGAAGCATCTAGATGGAGTAATGCACTTTCCTCACTTCTGATGTTAAAATTCAGGCCAAGGGTCTCGGCAGCTTGCTCCGCGGCTTTGTAAAGGAACGCTCCTTCGCCAATCATCTCGTGGTTTCTGACCATCTTTAGGAGAGGATCTCTGCCATTCGCAACGATGTAAGCTGTACTCAAAACAATTCGGTTATGAAGACACTGGAGATTCAGAAGTCCGCGTCCGCCTTGCTGGCGTGAAATGTATAATCGCGGAACTGACGAATTGATATGCAAGCTTTTATGCATATGCATGATCTTACGCGTGGTGACATCAAGGGCCTTAAGCTCGTTCTTCGTCCATTGAACCACCCCAAACGAGTAGAGTAGAACCGGGACGGCAAGCATGTTAGTCGCAGATACCTTGTTCAACGCCGACAGATTGGAAGACCAAATCTGTCGAAGAAGATGCTTGTATCTGCTTCGGAGAGACTCCTTCACTGATGTTACGTCCTGAATGCGGCTTTGAGGCACGCCCAGGTATGTATAGGTCTCTCCAGTGTTAAGATGTCTAATAACACTTATATCCACAAGCTCAGGGTCCTTGGGAACGCCAGTAATCTTTCCTTTCTTCAAATGAATTTTGGCACACTTGTCCAAACCAAAGTCCATCCCAATCTCTCCTGTGTAGTTCTTGACGATATTTAAAGCAGTTTGAAGTCTGCTTTTACCAGCGGCATAGATCTTCAGGTCATCCATATAGAATACATGAGTGACCTTATGCTCACGCTGATTAGTGTCGCCACAGAGGTATCCAGGAGAATTTCGTAGTGCAAGAGATAGAGGCAAAAGTGTGATGCAAAAAAGCAAAGGGCTCATACTATCCCCTTGAAAGACGCCCCTCTGGAAGGTGACGTTGTTCGTCGTCAGACGATAATTCCTAGATGAGATGGTAAATCTAGTTTTCCAAAGAGGCATCAATCTCTCTATGCATCTCACTATGTGTGGATGTACCTTCAAGCTTTCCAACAGACAGATGATAAGTCTATGAGAGGTTGAATCAAAAGCTTTCCGGTAGTCAATCCAGGCCATTGACAGGACGCGCTGATGGACTGTAGCGTCTTTACAGACACACCTGTCAATCAGCAGGTTCTCTCGACAGCCTGCTACACCTTTTTTCGAGCCACGTTGTTCGTACATCTCTCGCCATACAGGCTCAATTCGTCGAACAATCCTGTTGTTTAGGATAGCTGTAAAAATCTTATACAGTGTGTTCAAACAAGTTATTGGCCTGTAATTCTCTGGTTTGGACAAGTCGCCTTTTTTCGGTAGGAGTATAGTGCGTCCTAACACTAGCCACTGCGGAATGGGCATCTCCGACTTTAAATATGAGGTGAATATGCGGGCCAAATGTTGGTGTGTAGAAGTAAACTTCTTCCACCAAAAGTTCTTGATACAATCTGGTCCAGCACCGGAAAAGTTCTTCGTGCCTCTAAGTGCTTTTTTCACCTCTTCGGCAGTGACTGATGGGCACTCCTCCTCAGATTTTATGAGGCTGTCGCAAAACTCCTTGAAGCGGATGATATTGTCAGTATCTTCCTTCAACTCTAGTGTTTTCGGGATCTTGTACACCTCTCTCCAAAAAGTCTCTACCTCCTTGGGCTTGGGAGGATTTTTTACAAAAACAGGGGGATCACTGAAGAGGCGCGATGGGTCAGCGAGAAACTGTTGATTCTCTCTGATCCATCTCTCCCTCTTCTGTATCCTCCTCCTTGCGTCAGATAACAGCCTTATTTTGTCAACAATATGTTGCTTGATTGTCAGCAGCTTTGACTTGTTTAGTGTGTGATTCAAGGTCCTTAGTTCTTGGGCGAACTTTCGAACCCTTTCCGTGAACGGTCTACCAGATGTTATGTAGTCAATCACACATTGAACACGGGACGCATTCTGTCTTGCCCATCCAATTTTCTTGTTCAGTTGATGCAAGCGTCTTCTTGTCTTTTGATCCATCGTCGGTTTGAGCCTTCGATTTGAATCAGCCAAAGCTCTCGCAGCACCATAAACTGAGCAATTGATGGTCCAGAGGTCGGACTCTTGCGAGATATCTCCACAAAGGGAGGCATCCATTTCAGCCAGATCTTGGGGCTTAAGAGGAACTTGCATGTTGATGTTCCTCCTTGTACTGAAATTGCCATCATCTTCAAGAAGGTGCCTACTTTCTGCGGTTGGTCTTAATGTCGTTTCATCTTCGTCTGCAGCTTGTTCAAGCAGCGGTTGAGGAAGCGCTCCGCGTACATATCCATTTTTGCGGAGGTAGTCGGCTTGATTTCGCAAAGACTGATGCGAAACGTGTTGAAGCTCTGGGTGTTTCTGGCACCACAGAGTATGCATACGCGCCATAAAGCCTCCACGAACAGGGATAATACTGGCATCGTAGCAGTCTAACACATCATTCTTAAGTTGATCCGTCCACTCAATGTGGGCGTTTCGCCGGTTCGTCGTTGTGTTTCCATCTAAATTATTTTCAGCACCCCGAACTCTAGGATGATCGGCATTGTTTGCCGATCCATTGTCGGGTGCTCTGCGCGTTCGATCGTTTTGAACCGCATCTACAACATTTTGGTGGTTTTTTGGTTTCATTGTTGTTCCCACGAGCAGCTAGGGAAAGGGTTCGTCCATCCTTGTAGAGCCCCGCGTGCAAGGATAAGGCTATTACTCTGAGACATCGCCCGATATCCCAGGGTCACCGTTAAAGACACCTCACCCAGGTGCCATGCAGCTTTCGGCACGGTTCGCACACCTTCGCTTAGGGGTTATTCCTTCGGGACCATCCCTGAACAATTGTCCGCGACTGCTTATTAATTATTGTACCCATATTCAGCAGAAACCCTTGGTACGGGGACCCTCTATCCGCAACCCGAGGACGCGTTCGGTGGCTTTGTCATAAGCCCTTCGGTTCTATTCCAAGGGAATCGAAACCGAAACCGAAATATATATATATATATATATATATATATATATACACATATACATATATATATACAGTCAAACCTGGATTTAGCGTCGGTTTTGGGGCTGACGGCCGCGTTTAATCAAGGCTCCCCGAACTATTTTGTCTCTCTCGTGTTTTGTCCCTCTCCTGTTTCTCTCTCTGTTTTATCATGCCTGGCTGAACACCCCCCCCCCCCCACCGCCCCTCGCAGGTCCACTCACGCATCCTCGCTGCGCAGCGACAATTCTCGGAAACGATGAATCAAGGTTCGCTAAATCCAGGTTTGATTATATAAGCCGTTAGAAATGAAAAGTTATAGGTTGAGGTACATACTAGTATTCTGTGTTGTAATTATACGATATGTTTTAAATAAAATCCAAAACTGCATTAATACTATAAGGGATCAACATAATAATAAATGCTGTTCCCAATTGACTAAATTATTT
This sequence comes from Andricus quercusramuli, assembly GCA_932178445.1. Classification (NCBI taxonomy): domain Eukaryota; kingdom Metazoa; phylum Arthropoda; class Insecta; order Hymenoptera; family Cynipidae; genus Andricus; species Andricus quercusramuli. Next base: position 92,862 of record CAKNXH010002391.1, on the reverse strand, counting down.
GAATTATTGAAAAATACTTGAAAATTTAATTTCAAAATAATAGTAAGAGAGCGCTTCCCTGATAGTGAGTGGTACTCTATTCCATGGGAGTTAGAGTGTATCGACAATCCAGTTTTTCATGTTTTTGATGATCGGGGGGGGGGGGGGGGGGCTGTAGAAAAGTTGTGAAACCATGCCAAATGAAAATACAAAAAGTTTCAGTCCAAGTGGATAATATTTACTATCCCCGCAGCGCCCTTGAAATATTTATGAAAACATCCCAACTTTCTCGTATCTTTGCACGGCGACCCAAAGGTTGGTATGGTAATATTTGAGCTCGAAGGGTCACGAAAACCAGTTAGAGAAATTGTAGAATATGTGCAGTTTTAGTGAATTGTAGCAAATACGGTTATACTTAGGTGAGCGCCGTGACGAGTTAGGGACTAAGAAATAGTGCTATGGAGAAGGGCTGGGAGTTAGGGACACCCCCCCCCCCCCCCGCAACCCGGGCGTGCAGTTCTTCGTCCATTTTCCGGAGGGTAAAAACGGCTCAGAACCCACCACGAGAAGGTGGCTGCACGTCGGGTTCCACCCTCTCCCATTCCAGCCGACCAACCATAAATGGGAGGACCCTTTCACTCCCAAGAGTCAGATTCCGAGTCCGCGCTTGATGCGGTGACAAAATATTTCTTTGTAATGAACTGAGGCATAATTTTTCTTGACCGGAGTGTGGACTTAATGTATCCGTCACGTGCTTCTGCACCACACACGCTTTTTGCGGCTTGGGTGACAAGTTTCACCGTTCTTTCCACTGCCTGTCTGTGACAAGGAAAGTCTGCGACTAAAGTCATGACCCCCCTTCTTCAGTCGCAGTCTGCTGCCTCTTTTAGAGAATTGTTTGAAATGCCATTTTGTCGCCAACTTGCTGTCATTGACAACGGAGTGCTTGATCTTGATAGCAAGTCATGACGGGACGTAAACTTTAAAGACAAAACTAACTAAAGCTTTCAGCTTAGCAGATGGCCTGGTTGTTGCAATCTGTAAACGAAGTATCCTGTTGGCTGCGGTTAGCCACCTTGAGTGTGCAAGAAGACCAGGGTCTTGCCTCGCTAGGTCCTCAGAACACACTTCTGATTGAATGGCCATGGAAATGGCATACAGTAACTTCTGATCCTTACTCAGCTCTGCAACATCCACATCCGGCAAATCCACATTCATTTTTTTGAAGTGGCATACAGGGAGGCTTTCGCATTTCTCTAACTGTTTACCTATTGTAGCACAAAAAGCGTAAGGGCCACTGGTGGTACCATCAAGATACTGCATAAGGTGCCTTAGAGGCAACTCATTAAAATGGAGACAAACAATCCATTGTAATGGATGTTTTAGTTCCTTCTCCAACAAACGAATTGCACCACCCTTGTGTCCGGTGTTTATGTTAGTTCCATCGCAACCAACAGCAACAAGAAATTGTCTGGCATCATTTTTATCTAAAAAGTTGAGGATGCATTTTGAAATGTCAATTGCGGTGCCTGATGCTGGAGTAACGTGGCCAGTATTATGTTGCCCCTTTTTTCACTTGTACACTAGTTTCATCCTTACGGCCGTCAAAGTAAAGACCGCGAAGTGGGTTTTTGGTAAAGACATCAGCAGGGGACACATGACTACAACGAAACACTGTTTTGACTCTTTGAATTCTGGATTTATCGATCACACATGAGTTATCTGTGCTACTGATAAGACCAACATCTGTAAGTACCGCTGAGGCTATGGCAGCTGCTTGTCTGAAGCTCAAGCTATAACTATCACTTACTAGAGCAGTATTAAGGGTGTTGGTTAACTTCGACTTGGAATATTTGTTTTATAGGCACGGCACTGACTCCATATATAATTTTTCCCAAGTATTTGAGAGCGAAAGAAAGAAAACTTGTCAAATGTCCGGGGTTTTGCGAGATCTTCGGATCAACAAAATTGATAGGAATGAAGCCTTTTGCTGAGGCAATAATTATTTTCGCGGAAATTATGAATTTTTCGAAAGAGAGAAATCTGCGGATAGAAGAAGACAGAATTTGAACGGCGAGAACCGTTCGCAAATTAATTTTTTTACTCACAATTCTGACATCACAAAAGCATTTTCAGTTGTCATTCCAAATTCGAAGACCAAAAACTTGATGACGGCGAACCTAAATTTTGCGAAATACGTCGCGAAATGGAGAAAAAAACCGTAAGAAAATTGAGATGTTCTGTGTATGTGAGAACCATAAGACTGTATTTGTAAGCAGCAAAGCAAACTCGGCATATAAACCAGCTGTCAAATTCGCGCTCCGAATCTCCGATGCTTTAAAGTACGCACCACACATTGCAATCAATTTATGATTGTATGTAAATTTGTAAATTTACCCAGTTTGAAATTACAACTTTGAAATTATGATTTTAAAATTTTGAAATTATGAATTATAAATTTATAAAGATATCCAGCAATAATTCTGAAACCATCAAATTCGATTTCTGAAATTTCGAAATTAAGCCCTCTGCAAATTTATTTATGAATTCTAAGTTCATTAAGGGGTCCAACTATAAATTAATTATATGAAGAAGCTTGTAACTGGGGACACGGATTCTGGACATCTTTTGTGAGCGAAGGGGGCCTCATTTGAGATAAAAAAAGATGAAACAGTTTACTAAGATGGAAAGCGGCTTACGAGAAAACGGGTTAAAAGAAATCCGCACAAAATAACAATGGGTTTGAATTACAGGACTAAAGAGTAAGCAGCGGCGGGGTAATGATCTAGGTTATAGGCTACAGATTCTGCCGTCATGCGTTCGAGTTCTCGTGCTCTCTTCAATTTTCCTTTTATCTAATTTTTTTTCAATAAATTACCGTGAATATGCATAAATATTATAAAAACAACAATGAAAAGTTTCTAAAATATATTTTAGGAATACAAAAATTATTATTGTTGACACGAAAATATTTTTATAATCTTTTGATTTGTTTATCAATAATTTATTTGATTCATGCATAAATTTCGGCATTTCAGAAATTATAAAAACTAGTTATTTGTAAAGTTATGACAATTTTTTGCTGATAAATATTAATATTTTTTGCATAGGGTGGAGCAACAAAAATCTTTTTTGTGATAAGCTTTTGGAGGGCGGGGGTGCTAAAAAATGCCCTTTATCCTCCAATAAATTATCAATAAAATGAAGAACATGAATAAAATCAACAAAATTAATAAAACGAATAAAACGGATAAAATGAATCAAATAAATGAAATTGTATATTTGAACTCTCCCTTTTACGGGTTTGAGGGCCTCCGCTCCCTGTACAGATATTTACATTTTATCCTTAGTCTAACTCAACTGCTACTTATTTTCTGTTGAATCGCCTTACATAATAACAATAATATTAGTACTACTCTTCTTAAACTACAGACAATGAGCGATCTTCCCGGGCTTCCGTTTTCTCTTACCATCAAATGCATTTACACCGATTTAAAAATTTTAAATTTTTACTAGTTTCCTTCCTTTAAACAGGATTACCCGTTTGGCTCTGCCCTGATCCCTTGCTTTCTTTTATTTCTTCCAGTTTTTTCATCCACATCACTCCCTGTCCATTACCATCCAAAATCCATCTTACACATTCATCCACACTCCACTGTCCATCTTCCTCTCCTGTACACCTCTCTAACACATGGGCCCATGACTCCACTTCGTATCCACATACTTTGCACAGATTGCCCTCTTCATCCATCCAATATCTACAAGCTCTCACTCCTTCCCCCATTCCAAACCGTATCACCCTATTCCATTTGTCTTCCTTTTTCATCTTTTGCAAATATTCTGGTTCCGTCACCTCTTTGACCATCATATACCATCTATTGTACCTCGAGTCCATAATCTTTCTCCATCTCTCTTCTCCTTGTCTTACTAATAGCTCTAATTCTATGTTCTGCCAATCCAGAACCCCTTCCTGTATATCACAAGCCGCCCTCATTTTTTTTCTTTCTTCCTCCCATTTCGAATTTCCAAAATTTCCTCTCTTCTCCTTGTTCCGAACATCGTCCAAGCATACCTGTGCTATTCTACTATCGTCCCCCCTTTCCCTTTCTCCTGTAGCTTCTCCTCTAAGTCTGCCAGCAGCATATTAAATAGTAGCGGACTCAACGGGCACCCTTGCCTAAGATCTCTTTCTGTCCAGAAAAACCTCCCCTTTTTCTCCCTTTATCTTCACCCTAATCCTGGTTTCAGTAAAAATTTCCTTTATCCTATCTACTAAACCTTCCTCTATTCCTCTCTCTTTCATTGCCTGCCATAGCACTTTTCTATTCAGAGTTGAGTACGTAAATGTTATCTATTGTCCCCATCCCTTTTCTAAATCCCGTCTGATTATGTGGGATACTTTGTTTCTCTTCTATCTGACTCTCCAACCTTTTTCATAGAATTTCCGCGTATATTTTATAACCCACTGGCATGAGAGTGATCCCTCTGTACTCTCCTACCTTCTTACCCTCCCCTTTCTTGACAAGCGGTACCACCAGCCCTGTCCTCCACTCCTCCGGCCACCCTTCTCCTTTCCAGACCTTGTTGAAGATCTTCCACAGCCCTTCCCTTATCCCTTCTCCTCCAAACTTTATCGCTTCGTTCTCCATTCCATCCTCTCCTGTAGCCTTGTCTCTTTTTAGTCTATCTATCGCCTCATTCACTTCTTCTCTTGTTATTCCGTTCGCTTCCTCCATTCCTCCCTGGACTGTGTTTCTATTTTCCCCTTTAATCCAATTTTGTTCTCCCCCTAGCAGACCTTTGAAATAATCCGTCCATTCATCCATTTCCATCTCTTCATTCACGCCCTTCCTTCCTCCTCATACCCTGTTTATCACATCCCAGACCCTCAATCAACAAGTCTACTTCCTCCTTCTTCTCATATCTAACGTTCTCCTTTTCCATTTTTTGTTCAAACACTTTTAATTTATCTACCCCCCAGACTCCCATTTTCGTGTTCCTTTCCCCGCTCTTTCCTTTCTCCCTCTGCCGCTCTTATGGACGCTACCTTTCAGTGTAGCTATCATTGGGAAGTGTTCTGACCCTATCTCATTCCCTACATTCATACTGCATATCATATTCCTCATTCTTTCTTCCGCCAGGATGTAGTCAATTACTGTTTCTCCCCTCCCGGTCTATCTCCCTATGCTTGGAGCTCCTTATATATGCCTCCTTTTATTCATCCCAAGTCCCTCCCCCTTGCTCTCCAGTCCAAGCATTCAAGTCCCCTCCTATCAAAACCAATTCATCCTTCTTTTTTTCCATCCACCTCCTTATTACTCACCAACCTTCCTCTTCCCCTCTTTTTCTATATACACAAACCACCGCTATTTTGACTTTCCCAATTATAATCCTTCTTACCATTGTTCCCTCCTCTTCTTCCCTGTCCTTCTCTGTTCTACCTTTTACTGCCAATTCTTTTCTCACCCCTGAGATCATGCCGCCCATCCCTCTACCTTTAACGTGTTCCTTTCTTGCTTCTTGCATTGTCCACACATACCCTTTCGGTAACAACCTTTTCATCCCTTCTAATCCTTCTCATCCGCCCAGGTTTCACTCATCATAATCACATCCCACTTTTCTAACTCCCGCCAGAAACCTTCATTCTTGTTCTTCAAGCCTGAAACATTCCAGAAAGCTATTTTCACTTTTTTCTCCTCCCTTCCCTCCCCTATCCTTCTCACTTTTCTTCCGTCTTGCTTTTTGGAAACCCCTCTGTTTGCTCTCTAGCCTCTTTTGTATCTTCCTTTCTTCTACCTTTCTCAACTCTTTTTCCCTTCTTCCTTATTTCTTCTACTTCCTCGTCCCAGACCCACTCCTCCCCATTTATCCATAATCTGTCTCGCCCTATCCATACCATGCATCCTTTTTTCCTCTCTATCCATGCTCCCTATTCTATTTGCCATCTCCTTTTCCTCTCCCACCAAGTCAAATCTTCTTCAATTCTCTCCCTTCTTCCTTTCAATAATTTTTTACTCTCCATAATTTTCTTTTTCTCCTCCTTACTCCCTACTTTTACTACAAACATTCCTTCTTTTCCTTCCTTCGTCATTTCTACTGTCTTAACTTCTTCTACCCTTACCCGAATTCCAATATCTCTCAGCAGATTTTTGATTTTAATTTCCCCCGTTTCACTCCCTATTTTCAATCCCTTGACTACTATGTTATTTTTCATCTTCGCCCTTGCTTCCCCTTCCAAACTTCTTTCAATCTCACTCAGTCTCTTCTTCAATCTTTCATTCTCATTTTGCACTTTATCACTCGTTTCTACTTTTCCCAAACTCTCTGTTTCCTTCCCCATATGCTCATTCCTAATTTCTAATTTGCTTACCCGTTCTTCCAACAGTTTTATCTCCCTATTTCTCTGTTCGTCCATCTGTCTCTGTCTATTCTCTATGCTCTCTAGTTTACCCCATACCTTGTGTTTCTCCTCTTTCCATAGTTTATCCCACTCTTCCCATTTTTCTGTTACTTTTCTCACTTCTCCCCTAACGTCTTTCCCTTGCCTATTCATATCATCCAATCTCTTCCTAGTTTCCTCTCTAACCCCTTTTATGAGGGCTGCTATTTTCTCAAACATCCCCCCTATCTCTGTCTGGTGTTTTTCGTTTAATCTTCACTTTCTTGTTATCCTTGTCCCTTTCAGAATCATCTTCCCCTTCCTCTCTTCTTCTTTTATCTTCCCCTTCACTGCTAGTCACGTTCCCCTTTTTTTGCCATTCATCCAGACTCCTATTCGAGCCCGCGCTACCTAGCCTGTTGAGGCGCTGTAAATTTGAAGGTCTCCCGCGTTTCTGGCTCGTGCCTGATCCCCTTCTCTCAGCTGATCTGACCCTGGTCGGTGTCTCGAACGTCTCCTCATCGCTACTGCAAATTTCTCCCTTCTCCCCACTAACTGAGCTCTCAACATCGTCCGCTCTTGCTTCATCCACTCCCTGCCCTCTGTCGCCCGTTTGTGGACTTCGTATGGTCGGCATTCCTACCTTACCAAATAGTCCTCGATGTTTCCCGCTCTTAGCTTGCCTACCTCTCGCCCCCTTGCCCGACAACTATTTTCTACTCCTAACCTCAAAAAAAATATGCACGTTTCAATTTTCCTTTCTCACAACTTATTTTCACCCTTTACACACTTGCCTTCACTCACCCTTCTTCCTTTACACCTGCTCTCCGTACTCACTGCCCTTTTTGCACCCACACACGCTGATTCCCTTCACCAAAGCCAAAAAACGCAACACTCGACACAAAAGAGTTCTCTCACGATCGGTACCGAAAACGGAAGCCAAATAAATGAAATCAATTAAATCAGTTAAATCAGTGAGACCGATATAAATTTAATTTGATTGATTTCATTGACGTTGTTCATTTTATTGATAATAAATTGATTTTATTAATTTCAGTGATTTCATTCAATTTATTGATTTTATTGGTTCATTTGATTGTATTTTTCTTTAAATCGAATATTTGTATTTATTTTCTTTATTTTATTACAAAATACAATGAAATGAATCAATAAAATCAATAACTTTAATAAAAAAAATAAAATCAAGAAAATCAAATTATAATCAATAAAGTCAAAATTATACTGATTGTATTGATTTTATTCCATTTATTGATTTTATTTCATTGATAATAATTTTATTTTATTTTTTCTAGTGATTTCATTCAATTTATTGACTTTTTTATTTATTTCATTGCATTTTTTAATAGAATAAAGAAAATCAGTATGAATATTCGATTCTTTTATTAAAAAATACAAGCAAATGACACAATGAAAACAGTAAATTTAATGAGATTACTAAAATCGATGAAATCAATTTATTATCAACAAAATCAATAAAAAAATACATCAATGAAATCCACATTTTAATGATTTTAGCGATTTTATCCAATATATTGATTTTATTGTTTTGATTGATTTATTTCATTTTATTGATTCTATTGATTGTGTTGATTTGATTGATTCTGTTCAATTTAATTATTTTTTTATTGTAAATATTTGAATTTGAAAAGCTAATTGAATAAAATCTCTAAAATCAAATTAAAATCAATAAAGTCCAAATTATACTGATTTTAGGGATTTAATTCAATTCATTGATTTTATTGGTTTTTTTATTGTATGGATTTGATTGATTTCATCGATGTTGTTTATTTTATTGATTTTTTTGTTAATAAAGCGCTTTTATTTATTTCAGTGATTCCATTAAATTTATTGCTTTTATTGATTTATTCGAATCTATTTTTAATTTAAAAAAATCAAGTATATCAATAAAATCACTAAAAACAAAAAAATGAAATTATTATCAATAAAATTAAAAAAAAATCAACAACATCAAAATAAATCAATCAAAGCAATGAAATCAATGAATTGAAAAAAATCACTAAGATCACTCAAATCAGAGCAATTTTGATTTTATCGATAATAATTTTATTTTAGTATTTTATTTATTCTATTGATTGCATTGCTTCATTTGATTGTATTTTTTAATAAACAATTAAAATATTTACAGTAAAAAAGCAATAAATTGAACAGAATCAATCAAATAAATCAAATCAACAAAATCAATAGAATCAATAAAATAAAATAAATCAATCAAAACAATAAAATCAATAAATTGAATAAAATCACTAAAATGTACATTTCATTGATGTGTATTTTTTATTGATTTTGTTGATAATAAATTGATTTTGTCGATTTCAGTGATCTCTTTCAATTTATTGATTTTATTAAGTCATTTTATTGTATTTGTAATAAAAGAATCGAATATTCATACTGATTTCCGTTATTTTATTAAAAAATGCGATGAAATGAATTTCAAAAATCAATTAATTGAATGAACTCACTTAAAACAATAAAATCAAATTATTATAAATGAAATAAAATCAATAAATTGAATAAAATCACTACAATCAGTATAATTTTGACTTCATTGTTTATAATTTAATTTTATTGATCTTATTTTATTTCATTAAATTTATTGATTTTATTGATTCATTTCATTGTATTTTGTAATAAAATGAAGAAAATCAATACAAATATTCGATTTAAAAAAAGTACAATCAAAGGAACCAATAAAATCAATAAGTTGAATAAAATCACTGAAATCAATAAAATCAATTTATTATCAATAAAATGAACAACACCAATGAAATCAATAAAATAAAATTTATAACGGTTTCACTGATTTCATTGATTTTATTGATTTCATTTATTTGATTCCTTTTATCCGTTTTATTCGTTTTATGAATTTCATTGATTTTATTCAGGTTCTTTATTTTATTGATAATTTATTGGAGGATAAAGGGCATTTTTTAGCACACCCGCCCTCCAAAAGCTTATCACCAAAAAGATTTTTGTTGCTCCACCCTATTCAAAAAATATTAATATTTATCAGCCAAAACTTGTCATAACTTTACAAATAACTAGTTTTTATAATTTCTGAAATCCCGAAATTTATGCATGAATCAAAGAAATGATTGATAAACAAATCAACAGATTATAAATAGTATATTACGACCCAAGGCCAGAAAGTTGGCACACACGCCAGGGCATCCAATATATCTGGCCGTATGTCGTATACTATTTTTCTTCGTCCCCAGCCGAAAGTACGTTTAATAATTAATGTTATTTGATAAAATGCGTTGTCGGCTGCTAGCTCGGATGCTTTTTCTTTTGTGGCCTGCTTCAGCACGTGCTCCCTGCCACGCCATGCAGCGCTGCTGCTGCTCTTGGTCAGCTGAGCGGATGCATGGGATTCGGTCGCCCGCCCGACTTTTGCAAAGCCGAGGCGAAGCCGAGGTTTTACTGGTCGGGGCGGGTATCAAAAACTCTCTTTTTTTCCATTAACCTGTAAAAATAAATATTTTTCAGAGGCTAAGTACACAATAATACAATACTGAGCGTTGCTACGTCAGGTTGCTACGTCATCGAGCCATAAAAATCTCGCAGCCAATCAGAAAACGCGTTAACTTTAGCAGGCCGCAAAATCCACTGCTCCCGGACAGAAATGCGGCCGGGGAGACGTACTTTAGGCTAGGGGAGGAAGAAAAATATTTTTGTGTCAACAATAATAATTTTTGTATTCCTAAAATATGTTTTTGAAACTTTTTATTGTTGTTTTTATAATATTTATGCATATTCACGGTAATGTATTGAAAAAAAATTAGAAACAAAAATAAATTGAAGAGAGCACGAGAACTCGAACGCATGACGGCAGAATCTGTAGCCTAGAACCTAGACCATTACCCCGCCGCTGCTTACTCTTTATTCCAGTAATTCAAACCCATGGTTATTTTGCGCGGATTTCTTGTAACCCGTTTTCTCGTAAACCGCTTTCCATCTTAGTGAACTGGGTAAATTTACAAATTTACATACAATCATAAATTGATTTATCTATCAAATTGGTGCATTTGCAGTTGCTGTGTGCAAAAACTTTTTAAATATTCACGCCACGATGCATACTTCAGAGCATTGGAGATTCGGAGTGCGAATTGTACAGCTGGTTTATATGCCGAATTTGCTTTGCTGCTTACCAATACAGTCTCATGGTCCTCACATACACAGTACATCACAATTTTCTTACGGGTTTTTCTCCATTTTGCGACGTGTTTCGCAAAATTTAGGTTCGCCATCATCAAGTTTTGGGTCTTCGAATTTGGAATGACAACTGAAAATGCTTCTGTGATGTCAGAATTGTGAGTAAAACAATAAATTTGTGAACGGTTCTCACCGTTCAAATGCTGTCTTCTGCTATCCGCAGATTTCTCCCTTTCGAAAAAGTCATAATTTCCGCAAAAATAATTATTGCCTCAGCAAAGGGCTTCATTCCTAACAATTTTGTTGATCCGAGGATCTCGCAAAACCCCGGTTATTTGACAAGTTTGCTTTCTTTCGCTCTGAAATACTTGGGAAAAATTATATATGGAGTCAGCGCTGTGCCTATAAAAAAAAATTCCAAGTCGAAGTTAACCAACACCCTCAAACAGTGCAGAACTATTTTGCGAAGTTCCTGGGTTATTTCCTTTAATTTTGATTTTAAACTCATCGTCCGAACTAGTCTGTTTCACTTTCTATCTGTATTTCAGAGGCGGTGGATCGACCACCAGTACCAAAATCTGCCGATTTTGGTTGCAGCACCGCGGAATTGCTCGACTCCCTTTTTCTCAGGACTGCAGTTACTTCCTTATCAACTTGGCCTATAACCATCTGTCGCGAGGTCCTTTGGTCTAAGAGACAGAATTTCTCAATTGCCGGAACTTTATTTCACTTATCAGGACAGTGGCACATACTTCCCTCCGGATTAGCTAGGTCGATAGGGCATTTACAAAAAGCCACGACAGAAATAACATTGGACTTTTCAACAAATTTTTTAACGCACCTTTTTAAACCGCTACTGTCTTTCCTAGACTTATTCTGGTATGACTTGAGGAGTTCTGGTGTTCTTTATGAAACGAAACAATTCTATCAGTGATTGTTTCTCGGCCCGCAGCAGGTATTGATGCCTTTTCATACAGGGTCAAAACCTGGGTCGCAACAGCCTTAGCTACGTCCAGGAAAGGGGCTTTAGGAGAAAGTTCTTTCACATGCGTGTTATTAAACTTTTCATCAAAACAGGCCAGAAGGACATTCTTCAACGTTGGCAGTTGACTCTTCGGCAAAATCCGTGGAGTGCCAAGTATAGGGCAGGCAAAAGTAAATCGTGTGGGAACGGGACGGCTCAGTTGGCAGGGGGGAAGGGGCTGCTCAGGGGTCGGGTGAGGGGTCACTAACACCCCACCCAACCTCCATAGTACTATTTCTTAGTCCCTAACTCGTTGCGGCGCTTACCTAGGTATATGCCGTATTTGCTACAATTCACTACAATTGCAGATTTTCTACCATATTTCTACTTGGTTTTCAGGGCTTAAATGAAAATCCCGGTCGAGCCATTGAGCGGCGGGGATGTTAAATATTATCCGATCGGACTGAAACTTTTTGTACTTCCATTTGGCATGGTTTCACAACTTTTACGCACCTCCCATCATCCAAAACATGGAAAACTGGATTTTCGATACACTCTAATGGACGTGCTCCTCTAACCATAAACGATCTTTGGAGTTCGCCTGTTTTAAGTTTTGGTATTTTTAAAGCTAAGTTCCTCTCACGGAGTATGGCATGATTGGGACGATTCTTCATCAACAAAATTAGAATATCCACTAAAATACTGAGGAGCTTCATTTCTAGATATTGAAAAGAGCAAATCGACCATAAAAAATTGTCTTCTTTTAGCCACGTGCAAGAACCTAGCTCTCTCCCGATGCAGAGTAATATGTTCACTTCTTAGTAAATTGCATATAAAACGGATACATGCATTCAATGCCCGTTCTAGCTTCCCATACAAGAATTAAACTCTTAACTAGGAGAATCCAAGTTGACATAGACAAGGAGTCTTTATTTTTATTTAATTGATGTAGAATTCTATAAGTGATCCGAGAAATAGCCATTACATGCTCTTCCCAAGAAAGAGTACGGTTAAGCAAGTATCCTAAATCCTTGACCGAAGCTTGAAAAATAATAGTAACATTACCCACCCTTAAAGAAGAGAAGGTAGTGAGTGCATCCAAGGAGGGAGAAGCCGAAGGCTCAATAATACTAAGTAAAGCCATTATTCTTAGCCCAAAGCACGACCTGATCTATGTTCTCTTTGATCTGACTGAGAAGTATATTCAATTCTGCAGTAGGCCCGAAAAGGTACAGTTTGAAGTCATCAGCGTATTTAAGGTACTGACAAAATTCTAGATCCACTAATTCAGACATGTCAGCATTACTAGTCCTTATACTTTGTGAACGATTACTTATATAGGATGCAAACCACTTGATTGCTGAATTGGACATTTTTAATCATTCAAGTTTTTGTAAAAGTAAACTGTGGTTCACTGTGTCAAGGGCCTAAGAAAAGTCAAATAGTACCACAAACGAAATCTCCTTTTTATCAATCGCCAGCATAACATCAGTTGTGATTTAGAGGGAGGCTGTGAGTGTATACTGTGTTTGGCTCTGAAGCCCGATTGTATAGGGTCTAATAATTTATTTATATCTAGACAATTTGTTAATTGTCTGCGCACAATTCGTTCAAGGGGCTTTGATAATGCATTAAGGATAGAAAGTGGCCGGAAATCTTTAGTAGATGTAGGGCTGGATATTTTAGGTATAGGTCGTATTAGTGCCTTTTTCCATATATCTGGAAAATACCACATTGTATAAATGCATCATAAATCTCCAATAATATTGGGAAAATAATTGGGAGAGTAACTGAACCATTTTTATTGAAATTCCATGCCAACGGCCATACCACGCTGAAAAAACCAGTTCTCGTTAGAACACTGAAGTTAAGCAGTATTGGGCGCGGTTAGTACTTGGATGGGTGACCATTCGGGAATACTGCGTGCTGTTGGATCGTCGTGGGTGTCGTTAGCCCACACTTGTAGTTATTTACTACAAGAAACTATCCACCTAGAAGCACTACCCGAATCGGGTAGTGTCACGCCTACCCCGAAAGGGAAACGGCTTAATGGTATACCATGAATAATGATCGCATTAGAATTGAATTCTGTTGCTTTCCTAAGGCGAGTTTTAGCAGTACAGTAGAAGTCCGATAAGTTTCTCATTTTGGGGCTGTACTGGCAGAAAATTCCAGGAATTGGAGACTTAACGAATGCCCCTTCCAGTAGAGCTTATTCTATTTCATGTTTCTTAAGTTAAAATTGTATATACATACATTTATTTTGAAAATAGCGAATTATATTAATTTATTTCCTGTTTGCCAATGCGTTTACAAAATCATATAAATAAAAATGTCTTTCCAAATATTTTCTATTGTTCTTTGAAGTTCGATATAGTTCCTACAGTTTTTTTGTATCAAAATTAATCTTTTAATGAAACGAAAAAAAACTTGTAGGATTTGAAATTCAGTTGGTAGACTTTCTTTTTTAGAATTGATACCACCATATGGAGAATATTTTCATTATGTTTTAAGACAACTTTATTCTTTACAAAATACACAAAGAGATATTTATGTGTTAGTAAATAAAATCAATGTAACTATTCTTATCAAGGATAATAAACGTTTGTGATTTCTGGCTTACGCTAGGCCTTTCCCTACTGAAAATTTGCGGTTGCAATTGTGGCCGCATTTGCTGGCACTTATAAGAAACAGCATTTGCGGTCGCATTTCGAAATATTATAAACAGTGAAAAAATTTGCGTCGACATAATTTTTATTGTCTGAGGTTTAATGACGCAAGGACAACCTTGCATATTTATCAATTAAAGAACAAAGTTTATTGAAATATGTGGTAAAATTGCTCATAGGAAATTTTCAAAGTACATAAATGGTATGTTCCGCAGAAATACATACGCTGATCTTATTATTATTATTATTATACCATTAAGCCAAATTTACCTTTCGGGGTAGGCGTGACTTGCTCGGCTGGAAAATAGTGAATAGGTTTATAGGTATAGAGTAGGTCGGTATATGGGTATAAGGTATATAGGTATATATTGTCACTCTGTTTACCAAACTATTTGTCGCCACACTTTTCTGTTTTGGCATACTACTCTAGCTTCCTTCACGTCCATGCATTTTTTCATGCAAGCTCTTGTGTTTCTATGGCTTCTTATGTCTCTTCGGATTAGTGTCTCATTCACAGATTCTAACCATTCTTTCAGCGGTCTACCTCTGGTCATTCTGCCATTTACTTTACCTTCATACACTTGCTTGGTCACTCGCCGAATCACCTTAGCTAATTTCTTTCCCATATGTCACCTAGTGTCTCTCCTGTACCACATTCTTTGAGGACTGTCTCGTTAAATACTTTTGTCCATCAGTGTTTTCCCGCATATTATGCGCAGAGGTTTCATGCCGATCGCGTTGATTTTACTCCTGTCCTTTTCTTGACAGGTCCATGTCTCGCTACCGTATAGTACAGTCGGTACGAAAATAGAGTTATGTATGGCCATTTTAGCTTTTTTTTTATTTTTTATTTGTGAGGATGGACCCCGCTCTACCGATAACCTGCTCACCCTTATTTATGCGTCTATCTAACTCCCCATCTATTTTTCCGTCGCTAGTGAATGGGCTACCCAGATATACGTACTTGTCAACTTGTTCTAATCTCTCATCATTTCCACAGTGGGAGTCTGTAACCCATACGTGGCGCGTCCCCGGGTGGCGGATAGGGGAATGCTCGCTGGAAACAGATGGTAGGGCTGAAATAAAATAGGCCCCGCGGACCAAAAAGACTGGGTGAAGGACGCAGCGAGAAAAAACCATGACCTCTTCCTGTTGCGGCCCTGTACCGAGGGTTTCTGCTGAATACGGTTACACCACTCAATAAGCAGTCGCAGGTAATGTCCAGGGATGGTCCCGAAGGAAAAACCTCCAAGCCAAGGCGTTAATCCACCGTGCCGAAGGCTGCATGGCACCAGGGGAGTGGTGTCACTAACGGTGTCTCTAGGATACCAGGTCGCCTTCTAGAGTATACAGACCTTACCCCTGCATGCGGGGCTCTGCGGGGGTGGACTTTCATTTCCCTAGCTACTCGTGGGAATTCTAATGGCGAATCAAGTTATAAATCAAAGTATGTGTGAGGAGCTAGAGGGTGATCTGGACGTTGTGGAGGAGATTGACAAAAGTCTAAAAACTCTTGCCAAAAATGATATAATGGATGCGTATGAGTTTGTGGAGCGGGGTCGAAGACAAATTGAAGACCTCAAGGATGTTTATTACGCAATATGTTTATGCCCATAAGGGATGGATTGGAAAAGGCGCGGAGTGTGACGGGAGAGTTGAAATGGACCCTGCAGTGGATAGACGCATATTATCAAGACGCGACAAAATACTCGGGAAAGGAGGTAGCGAGAAAGTACCTACAGAAGGGAAAAAAGACGAGAGAAGATGTGAGCTAGAGCGGGACTCAAAATGAAGAAGCCGTGGAGGCCCCCATTACCCAACTTGGGAAGCGCGGAAGGGAGCCTTCAATGAGTCCCGTGGAAACAAATGCTGTCAAGCAGAAGCAGAAGAAACTGATGGCCCGCAATACCATTGCGGCGACCTCGACACTGAAGGGCGGGGACGTAGAGGAGATCACTCCTGCACCCCCAACCATGAAGAAGGAGAAGCAGAATAGAACTCGACCTGAGGCGGTCGTGATAAGACCAGCCGAGGGATCGAGCTATTCGGAGGTCCTCAGGAACCTCAAACAACAGGTGAAGCCGGACACCCTTGGTGTAAAAATCAGGGGTGTCAGGCAGACCCGAAGGGGAGAGGTTCTGGTGGAGGTAGGGCCGGCCGCGGATGGCAGATCAAAGCTGTCCGCGGCCATTAAGGATGCTGTGGGGGACAGGGGGAACGTACGTGATCTCGTTCACCGCGTGGAAGTCGAGGTCCTCGACCTCGACTTGATCACCGACGAAGAAGATGTGGAGGCTGCGGTCCGAAAGCTTTTCGGCAAGGCAGTGACTGGAGAACTAAAGGTGAGCATGACGAGGAAGGCCTTCAGAGGTAACCTGAGGGCCTTCGTCGAAATGAAAGAGGAACTGGCGAAAAGACTCCTCCGTACGGGACACCTCAAAGTGGGGTGGGTGTCCTGTCGGGTGCGGAGGAAGACAGAGACGATAAGGTGTTACTGCTGCCTGGGCTTTGGCCATAGGGCGGCGGAATGCAGGGGTCCAGATCGGATCCACGCCTGTTGGAGGTGCGGCAAAGAGGGCCACAGGGCTGCGGCGTGCAAAAGTGCGCCACAGTGCTTCCTCTGCGCCGCCAAAGAAGGAAAAACCCGGACCGACCATCTGCCAGGGACAATGCGGTGCGCGTCGTTCAGGGAGGCCGCCTCTTTGAAGAAGCCGACTGGGCGACGCAAATAGCAGATTACACCCAACCAAGATGCCGAAGGCCGACGAGCCCGGGTTGTGGTATCACCAAGCCACTGAGGGCGACGCGTGCATCTTGGTTGGGTGGGGAATGTTGAAATGCCAAGCTGGCTGGAATAGACGGAAGTCGAAGCACGACTTAGTGGCCTTACCCCCATGTCCTTGAAGTAATGCGATAAGCGGTTCCAGGGACATGGGTTGGCAGGAAGAGGAGGTGTGTTTAGTGGGAATTACCGTTTTTAGGTCGAGTCCCACACTCTGTGCGTAAATGCATTCTCACCTCCTCTACAAAAAAAAAAAGCTCTCATCATTTAGGACAATGTTGCATATTGTTTTTTCACTTTTTCCCTCATTGCTTGTAGGAGCCCTCTATTTAGTCCATACTCTTTAAGGACTTCCCAAAGATTACTTCTATTTACCTTGTCAAATGCTTTTTCTAGGTCAATAAATGCACAGAAATATTTCTTTCCTACTCTCAAGCTTTTTTCTGTGATCTGTCTTAGGCTAAATATCTGATCTGTACATGAGCTTCCTGGCATAAATCCACTTTGAACTTCCCATATCTTCTCTTCTGTAATTTCCATTACCCTACACAATGCATATTAGGGTGGGTCGAAAATAACAAATTGTGGGATTTGAAATTGCTACAACGCGAAAAATTAGTGTACTGGGATCCTAAAAAAGCATAATTAAATTATTATAGATAGACATGCAGCTTGGTTACCGGTAATCAAAAAAAAGTTGAAAAAATTTCAAGTTTTTAGATTATGGGGACGATGAAGATGACGGTGGTGAAGATAACGATACTGGTGATGATGAAGAAATCAATCAAGAATACGAATTTCCCACAGGGCTGGGAGAAGATAATTGACTGTTAGAAAATTATCACGACGATGCCATGGAGATTGTATTTCGCAACAACAAATTAATGAGAGTGTTGCAAGCAGACGACAGTTTGGAGGTTGTTGATTCACTGACATTTGTCAATCGTGGTGAACTTCTTTTAATGTTAATGAAGTACGACATTGTGCACGAGCTTAACAATTCTGGAAATATTTGACGGGCTGAGAGTAAAAGCCGTGTAGAATTAGTAGAGGAGCGAAAGCGAATTTGAGAAGCTTCAGCGTAACAACGGTTTGAATGAGCGCCAGAAGGAAAGCGGAATAAAATACGTTAAGGGCAGAAACGGCTTAGATGCCTAAACCGTTTCTCCTCGCGGCCGAAACTCAAGCCGTTTTTCCCTGTAGTCTCGTGGAAACAGTATCTCCAGAATGTGGGGTTTTTCGGCCCCCACCACTTTCCCATCAGGGAGCAACACATGAAAACGTAGCGTGTCGGTGAGTTAGCTCTGTTACATGCTGCGTATACCAGCTTCGTGTAAAGCCGAAAATTCACGAGCACGAACCCGAGCTTTCCCCCACTTCATGAATGACGATCAAGCTGTTCTTGCCTCTTCAAATTTACTCCGGTTTTAAAATCCCGGATGACTATATATACACAGGAAACAAGATTTAACGGCCTAAAATGTTTTTTAAATTTTGTGTAGCATAATTATCTTAGTCATATTTTTAGTAAAAAATTATTTTTTAACAGATAAAAAACAAATTTTCAAGAAAATAGTTAAGCTTCCAACAAAGAAATAACTAAACAAAATACATTTTTTAACTGAAAATTTTAGTTTAAGCTTAAGTTTGCAGTTGAAAAAAATTAATTTTTAACCCCTCCACCCCCCCCCCCCCCCCAAACAAGAATATTTAACCGAAGAAATGATTTTTTAACTAAAATAGATGAACTTTCAAACAAGGATTATAACTTGCTACCAAAGAAGATGAATTTTCAACTAAAAAGATAATTTTTCAAGAAAAAAAAAACTTTCCAACAAAATTGTTCAATTTTCAACTTTTAAAACGAATTTTAAGCTAAAGCAATAAGTATTCAACCAAAAATCAAATAGTTGCAATGAGATAAAAAATTTAATTCCCGACAAAATAGTTTAATTTTCAAAGGAAGAAATGAACTTTTAATTGGAAGAAATAAATTTTTAACCAAAAATGGAAAAGTTACTTTTCGGTGCGAAAAATTAATTTTGAATAAAAAAAAGCAATCGAATTTACAATAAAATAGTGAAATTTTCAATCAATGAAACGATTTTATCAACAAAAAGACTAATATTCTTCCAAAAAAGATGAATCTTCAACCACGTAGTTGAATGTTGAACAAAAAAGATAAAGTTTCAACCAAAAATGGAATACTCATATTTTCAAACAAAGTTTTAACAAAATATTTAAATTTCCAAGCAAAAAATTTAATTTGCAAACAAATAATTTAATTTTCAAACCAATAATTTTCTACCGAAAACAGGAATACAACATTTGAAAAATCAATTTTTAAACAACAAAAAAAAACAAATTAACAAAATAGATAAATTATCGACGAAAAACGGTTACATCATCAGTTTAAAAAATAAATTCAGAACAACAAAAAAACATTTTTTCAGCAAATCAGCTTAATTTATAACAAAATACATGAACTTTCAACCATATAGTTGAATTTTCTACTAAAAAGATAAATTTTTAACGGAAAATGGAATGTTTAATCTTTGTCTAAAAAAATAATTTAAAAAAAAAACAGAAGTTTTACAAAATAGATGCATTTTCAAACAAATTAATGAATTCTAAATTTTTAAAAATGAATTTTTAACCAAAATAGATGGATTTTCAAACAAGAATAATTTTCTACTACTAAAAAGATGAATTTTCAACTACAAAATATAAATTATCAACCAAAATTGGAACAGTTAAATTTTCAATTCAAAAAACTAAAGTTGAACAAAACAAAAAAACGATCGAATTTTCAGCTGAATAGTTTAATTTGTGGACAAAGAAATGAATGCACAAACAACAAGAGTAATATTCTACCAAAAAATGAATTTTTAACCACATAGTTGAATTTTCAATTAAAAAAGATAAGTTTTTATCCAAAAATGGAATCATTACATTTTCGGTAAAAAAGGAAATAACAGAACGAAGTTTTTCGCAAAATATTTACATTTTAACCAAACAAATTGAATTTAAAACAATGGATTTTCAACCAAGGAAAGGAATTTTCAAACGAATAGTTTTCTAAAAAAAAAAGACGAATTTCCAACGAAATTAATTTGCAACCAACAAAAAAAACGAATTTTCCATCAAATAGGTGAATTTTCAACCAAGAATGCCATAGTAACATTTTCAGTGAAAACAAAAATGATTAAAAAAAGAACGAAGTTTAAAAAAACATTAAAAATTTTAACAAAAAAATTTATTTTTCCACCGAAAAGATGAATTTTCAATCAAAAAGACGAATTTTTAAATGAAAAAAAACTAATTTTCACCCAAAATGGCATGGTTACATTATCATTTGAAAAATTAATTGTGAACAAAAGTAAAGTCATTTTTCAACAAATGAATTCAGTTTGCATGAAAGAAATGAATTTTAACCAAAGAAGACAAGTTTAAAAAACGGAATACTTAAATATTCATTAAAAATTCATTTTCAACAAAAAAATAAAAGGATTCCTAACAAAATTGGTAAAGATGGAACCATCTTCAAGCAAGAAGAATAATATTGTACCAAAAAAGACTAATTTTCACAAAATACATGAATTTACAACCAGATAGTTGCATTTGTCAACTGAAAAATATAATTTTTCAACCAGAAAGGAAATAGTTTTTTATGCCTAAAAATAATCTAGTTAATAACTATTTACTTTTAAATTAATAAGTATTTTGTGTATTTTATTCTTGGTGTATGTTGTGTTTTTTTCAACCTATTGGTTGAAAGTTAATTTTTTAAATTGAAAACTCAACTGGTAACTTAAATTAACTTAGCATAAAGCTAGGAAAGGGGTAGGGAGCAACAGAATTTCCGCCTTCCCTTTTCCAACTCGAAAAATTACAATTTTAAATACAAAATTTGATTTCTCTAGTTCGTTATTGTATTAAAAAATGTGTTGTATTATTTTGTAATTTTGTATTTTTTGTAAATTTCTATTCTTAAATTGATCAAAATGAAAGCTTTAGTTTTTCTATTATTTACAAAATCACAAATGCTTCCTCTTTTTAATTTGTCTGATTTGAATTTGTCAGAATTTCCCCTTTCATTTTTCCAGATCGAAAAATTGCCATTTCAAATACGAAACTTATGTTGTCTGATTTGTCATTGTATTTTAAAACTTTTTTGTATTAATTTGTAATTTTATTTATTTTTTTTTTTAAATTTCCATCCTTAAATTGACCAAAATGAAAACTTCATTTTGTCTATTATTTAAAAAATCAAACATGCTTCCTCTATATGGAAGCAAATACATTTGCAACGGGAAGCAAAGTGCTCGTGAAATGAGCACCATGTAAATATAAATACAAATGAAGTGGAAACACTCGAGATCGAATTCACAGCTAGTTTTGTATTTATAAATAAAATACGGCTTTTTTCATGGAATTAACAGCCAGTTATTTAACAATGATTCTTTGCTATGAATCGATAACATCTGATAATTGTTTAAACAAACTTAATTAACAAATGCATTATTTGGTTATTTTTCAGCATTTAAACTTGTTTTTTATATAATCAACTGTTAATAGCATATTTTTAACTTTTTTTAATAGTTCGATAACGATCCACTACTTTCATTTTTATTAACCACATAATTAACGTAGCCATACGCGGTATATAAAATAAGCTTTTTGCAAATATTTCACATGTGGGGATATTATTATGAAATCAAACTAATTCTAAGATCGTTATCGAACTATCAAAAAAAGTTAAAAAATGTGTTATTAACAGTTTATTACACAAAAAAAACTAGTTTAAATGCTGAAAAATAGCCAAATAATGCATTTGTTAATTAAGTTTGTTTAAACAATTATCAAATGTTACCGATTCATAGCAAAAAATCATTGCTAAATAACTGGCTGTTAACTCCGTAAAAAAGCGGTATTTTATATATAGTAACATAAAATGATAGAAATTTGTTTAAACAATTGTTGCTTACAATAATAAATTGTTTACTGTCATCAAACTGTTCTTAGAAATTTGGAAGTTAGTTATTTACAGTTAAGTACATCGAAAAAATCAAGTTTGGACCTGCAAAAATAGCCAAATAGTGCATTTGTTAATTAAGGTAGTTTAAAAAATTGTCAACTTTTATTTTTGACCAAATATGATACTTAGGTTTTATTTCCAAGTAATATATGATCGATTCCATAGAAAATTTTTTATTTATTTTATCAAAAATACATGATATGGATATTTGTTTATAAAAATTGCCTTTAAAATAACAAATTATCTATTAACTTTTATTAATTCAACTCAGAAGCTATTTTTGTCCATAAATTGTTCAAATGTAGTACGAATCAAGTGACGAATCGTCGCCAATCCTCACGAAACCATTTTTGTTCACTTATTTGTTTCTAACAAACTCAATAAATTTTTTGAGATTTGCATTGCTATTGGACATCTTTTTGGATAGTTGATTTCACTTTTCTAGGTATTTTTGATTGAATGAAAGCATTTGTTAAAAACCGGTATACTTCAAGAGTGAAAATGCTTTTTTTCATTCTTGTTATTAAATAAATAAAAAAAGTAAACAAAAATTTAAAAATCGGCCAGTGACAGTTCGATGTGAAATTTTATTAGCTTCCATTGAAAAAAAAGTCAAAATTGGATAATAATTGTCTTGCAAAAATCAATTTGACCACGGACGTTTACTTTGCCCCACTGTGCGTCGGGAATATAAGGTGCGTTTTCTTGTAAGTTGACCTTGCTTCAGTTTTTGCGATTTTTCGAAGCTTTAAGCTATCGATGCATAAAATCGGCCTATCGATTTAGGAACCACGGTAAATTTTCTATGAGAATCGATAATAACCCGAAAAAGTCGATTGTCGACCCCTTCACCGAGTTTCGGCTCTCCTGAGCATTTTGCTCCTGGAAGATAAGGTAAGTTTTGCCATGGACGTTCACATATAATGATACATAATATATAATTACAAATAATATATAATGTAGGGGAAAAAGTAGATTGTATCTAAGCTCCCAAAAAAGCGGAAACTTGAAATAAATTTCAATCCACTTTTGAACGTCCCGTGTAGGAAACCAATCAGGGATCCGGCCGGGTCCCGGCCGGATAACCCCGGTTTTACCCGGGCGCTGGCCGGGGAGTTTGGCCGGGATCCGGCTAAAAACGTCACGGTAAACTGGTCGGATCCCGGCTTTAATACCGGCCGGGATCCGGCCGGGTAAACCAGCCACAGAGCATTTGAAAAATGTTTTGCTTCAGGCGAAAAATTGGTAACTTGGTTTGTCTTTTGAGGCTCATAGTAAAGAATATGGTGAACTCTAATGGTAAAATCAAGTGAAAAAATACTCGCGAGGAAATTAGAGTAGATTTTAAATCACTGATGCTAACAATCTCATAGCAATTGTTTTATTTTGGAAATCACGTGGTGATTTGAGGTTAGGAAGGAAGAAGGAAAAAAATTATTACACAACACTATATTTTAATGTAAGATTATAATTATTCGCGCAGTGAGTGGGATTTTCAAACTAATTACTAAAATGAGGTTGATTTCAATAACGTAGTTTATTTGCCAACTTTGAGGGGAAGACGCGACATGAGTACAACGTGCATTCTCGTTCGAGGTGCGAAACTGAAACTTGCAAGTGTCTACGCCGACGCCAGGCGCAGAAGGCGTCAGACATGGCGGTAAATTTAAAAGTGTACAGACTAAAAATTGTTTAAAAATAGAGAAAATTATAACAATTCTGCTGTTGCACATTGCAGAATCGATAACAGATTTATTAAATAACGTAAAACATTAAAAATAATTAAATGTTGTTTTTTTAAGAATTTAAAAAACCTAATTTCTGTTTTACTGATCTAATAAATGTTCAAATTATACTTTCCAAATAAAAATTCATGTAGAATCCCGTACGTCTTTGATGATGGCACGGCTCTTAAAAAATGTGTAATTTCTACAAAAAAAGTATCTTGACAAGTGCCCGGTCGGCTCCCGACCATGAAATCTAACCCGGGTATGCCCGGCCAGCAAGCGGCCGGCTCCCGACTAGGTGATTCGAGATAAATGCGGCCCGGTCGGCTCCCGACCGGTTCCCGGCCATGAAACCCAACCAGGGGTAGCCCGGCCAGGATCCGACCAGAAACCTTGTTGTAGTAGGGCCAACCGGGGCAATTTCTGCACGGAGTATTCGCGTTTGTAATGGTAAACCATTTTAATCTATCTTAATTTGTTTTTTATTCGAATGAATTACTACGATGTCAACAATTTTATTGAGATTGATCTGAAAAAATTCATTTGTGAAGGATAGAATACTATTTTTGATTTGGGAATACAAAAAATATCATAGTTTATAGGCGGAATAAATTTGAAGAGGCAAGAGCAGCTTGATCGTCATTCATGAAGCGGGGGAGAGCTCGGGTTCGTGCTCGTGCATTTTCGGCTTTACACGAAGCTGGTCTACACAGCATGTAACAGAGCCGACTCACCGACACGCTACGTTTGCATGTGTCGCTCCCAGATGGGAAAGTGGTGTGGGCCGAAAATGCCCATGTTCCTGATGGGTTGGGACTGTGGGTAAAAGCGGGTTGAGTTCAGACTGTGAGCCGAAGCGGGTTGAAGTCCAAAACCGTTTTTCCCCGCGGAATAATTTCAGTTCGCTTCTACTCTGACGCTCATTGATTCTGTTTCCACTCCCATACTTTTTTCAAGTCTTCTTTGCGTTGAAACGAAAACTGAAACCGCTTCTCTTCTGCAACTTATTTTGCACCGCTTTTACTCTCAGCCCGTCATTTCTAGAAATAAAACTAGTTGAGCATTGGGCATTATTTGTTGTAGCATCGCATATAACCCTAAAACGTACTGTTACTCAAGCTGAAGTAAAACACATGGAATATTTCGTGAAGAAGTTGATGCTTTACTCTGAGGAGTATTACACAAAAGATGCTATAACCTGCAATGTTCGCCAACTATTACATTGGGTAAAATCACTTAAGGGGAGAGCCTCGTTTAGAGGGTCAAAAAAATGCACTTTTTGCGGATAATCTCAATCAATAGTAGGCATATCCGAAAATATTTTTCTCAAGTTTCAGATCAAAATTCGATATACTTCCTCAAGTACGGCATGTGGCTCACCGAGCGTACACGAAGCAGGTGAGCGCGCTCGGGATCATGCTGCTTGCTCTGGCCCGCTTGGCCCTTAGATAAGATAATATCTGTTGTATCAGTGCTATACATGTTTCGTTTATTTTGTGAAAAAGCATTTCCTCTATGTGTAGGTAAAGAATACCCTGCCCAATTGGTAATTTTGAAAGAGTACTGCTTCTCCTCAAAGAAACTTTAAAGGCGATTTTCTCGAAACGGTATTTTTTGACACTGCGGGCACAATAACAAGATTATTTATCAACGGATCTCAACAACTCAGGTCTTTATTTCAAGCTTATTAGTTTAGCTTCTATTTGAACTAAAATCATTATATGAAAAGTAAAATTGAAAAAAATGTTCTTGCACATAACCTTTGATTTTTTTTCTGGAAAAACGAAAAAATCTTCCTTCATGCTGCCAAATTTCTCAATTTAAAAAAAATTTCATATTATGTTTAGTTCAAATAGAAGATATTTTAATGTAGTTCGTAAATTTTTTGGTTCACATATTTCAGATTAAAAGAGCGACCACTATTGGCCAGCAGTGGAGGCCCTCTGGCAACGAGCTGCTGCAAACGACAGCGCTTTTTTGTTGTAAAACATAATTATTTGACAGTAAAAAGATTCCGTTAGTTGAAATCTCTTATAATATACCTGAAAGATTACTTAGCCAATTTATATAAAGTACTCATACATACAAAAATTGCTATATATCGTAAATTTTGCCGTCCTAAACCAGGCTCGCCCCTTAAAGATTGGGGTCCGTCATGAAGTCATCCAGCTTATCCTTTTGAAACAGCTCACAGCAAATTACTCAGAATTATTAAGTCTGCTAAAGGGATCCCCAATCAGATTTGTTGAAATTCGTCTATGCTTCATTGTGAAATTATTTTAAACAAGCATATTCTTCCTGACACCTCGGAAACGGTGAGAGCATACTCCTTCAATCTAAAGGGACGAAGTACACAAAAAACCTTGAAAGTTAATTATATGAGATATTTTGGTGCTGGTAAAGCCGCAAAGAAAAGATGGATTCATCATCTCCAATTGCCCGATGATACAGTTTCTTATGCAAGAATGATCAAAGATAATTGTATCTACTTGAAAGAAACGACTAATGATGATCGATCAAATTAAATTTTTGTTAAACTTACGAATGGAATTTATACTCAGATTCAACAGTTTTTAGTCAGCGAATCATTTAAGCAAGAGTACACGATTGCTAAGCGTCTCTCAACTGTTAATGCTCATCCCAACCTGTGTGCAGTTCTTCAAAAAGTAACAACCTGGTTGAATGATTTTTGCTTTATAAATACGAACGAAATAAATAAATTTGTGTAATATATGGAATTCCTGAAAACAAAGCGAAAATTCAACGATGAAATTCGGACAACCACCACAAATGCTCCTATTGTAATTCCTAAAAACAAAAAATTGGTTTCTTTTGACAAAAATAAAAAAGAGGAAAGAAAAATGAGATATAAATAAATGAAAAAATAATAATAAAAAATATTTAAAAAATAAAATAATACATATTCAAATTCTTGATTCAGTTACAGATATTCTCGCATTAGGTTTCCGAAGCAAGTTTTCACACTTGTCAAAGAGCTTTGTTGATAAGAATTGTTTGCACATTAGTAGTATTGATCGTAAAATTTCTGAAGGTTTCAAGATAACAAAAGATTTCCTTAAAAACAACCCTGATATAATTTGCATGAATCCTGATAAAGGTAATATTACAGTTTGCATGAAGAAACCAGATTATATTAATATTAGGGATATGGAGGATTTACTTTCTGATCGTGATAACTTTGAATTATTGAGTAAAAATACGTTAAAACAATTAAGATGAGACACTTTAAAGATTCTAGACGATTGGAGAAAGAAAGGCATTTTTGGAAAGGATATAAGATGGATTGATATAAATACCGAAGACACAGTTCTTGGAAGATGTTATGATTTGAAAAAGATTCATAAAGGTGGCTATCCTTTGAGAATGGTTATTTAAATTACTAACAATCCCACGAAATTTTTAGAACAGAACTTTAACTTGATACTTAAAGACTCAATTACAACTTCTACATACAATATTAAAAAGGCAGCGTATAGATGTCCGGTGCCGGGCGCTAGGTTGGTATCCGGTAGATTACTATGATTGGTTGCACGACAGTGGGCGGGGTCTGCCGCACAGCAGCATGTACAGTGTATACTGTACGGCAACCGACTTTTAGTGCATTTCTTATTTTCTTGTGTTTTCTTAAGACGTGTACGAGGCATAACCTCAAAGTGAAGTATATATAATTGGGAAGAAGAATACAAGTGTGACTTTTTTTACACACTCGAATATATAATTGTTTATTAAAACTGAGTTTTTTGGTATTTCCGACTTTACCTTTCCTTGTACATTAGGGTGGGTCGAAAATAAATACTTTTGGAATTTAAAATCGCTACAACAATTTAGGCACCTAGAGCAAGAGTCGGAAAATTATCAATGTCCAGGAAAAGTGCGATCGAAAAACAGTTGGAGCAAGAAACAGACAAGTTTCGTTCACCTGTAAAGACGAACAGAGTGAAGTTGGAGGAAAAGAGCGACAACGGAGTCGCTCTTTTCCTCGGACTTTATGGTGTTCGTCTCTACCGCGAAGCAAAACTTGTCTTTTTCTTCCTCCAACTATTTCGATTTCCATCTATTCGCAAAGGGTTGTCATTTAGTTTTTTAGCTTTCACAGAATATTTAGGGAGTGTTTAAATACCTGTACAGAATCGATGAGTTGAAGTAAGTTTATGTATCGGTTTGATAAGTTCATGTTTTAATTAATGCAAAAATGTTTCTCTAAACTTGCTTTTGAATTGTTTATTAGTGATAGAATTTCAGAAACTTCACACGATTTTTTTAAATTTGGGAAAACGTCTACGACGCTTTAATAAATATAAATTTAAATAAATAAATGAAATAAAATGAATGAAATAAAAAAAATAAATAAAATATAAATATTTATAAAATAAATATTCAAGAGATTCTAAAATTGTACGATACTATACGAAGTTGTACCTTGAAAAAAAAACAAGTCATTTAAGCAGAAACTTTCATTAAAAAATGTACGCTGTCAACTGGCATGTCCAATTGGTTTTCATTACCATTTTTCCACTCAGATTTCCAATTGAACCGTCCAATTGTGAATCCAATTGGTGTCTCCCAGCAGAGAAGACACAGAAAATACATTAAATCACAAGAAATTCATCAAACAGCACATTGAAGTACCATTCTTGTCAAAGTTTTGTCCCAAAAAATATTTTCTTTGTATTTTTGCCATTTTGGTATTATAATATCATAATGAAAGTGGAAATGTTTGTGCTCAAAAATCAAACTTCATCAAAGTACCTTGTTATGAGTATGTACGTACATATAACAGGGTGGCCATTTTAATGGAAGACAAAAATTTGCGGTCATTTCCCGGGTTTTCTCGGTTTGCAAACATTTTTCACGGTCAATTAAATTAAAAAATTTGAACTCTGAAGCTGAACATTTTTCCATTTGAAGGAATAAAAAGAAACTACAAATTAAAGCACTCAAAGTGGAACTCTTGAATTTTGAACTTTCTAATTAAAGTTTAGGTTTTTGATTTCAAAAATTTTGTATTCAAATTATCAATAATTTACACGTATAAAATAGAAGGTTCTAACACTTTTCAATCACATAATTTTAAATGAAATGCAAATAAAATGCAAAATTTAGAATTTCTAACTTTTATAAATTATGGAGTTCGAAAATTCAGATTAAATTTTAAAATTATAAATCCACGGTGTAATTTTTAATGTTCAAAATTAAAGAATCAATCAATGCACTTTAA
The DNA here is from genome assembly GCA_932178445.1 of Andricus quercusramuli. Classification (NCBI taxonomy): domain Eukaryota; kingdom Metazoa; phylum Arthropoda; class Insecta; order Hymenoptera; family Cynipidae; genus Andricus; species Andricus quercusramuli. The sequence continues at coordinate 63,891 of CAKNXH010002391.1, read as the reverse complement.
AATTTTCGAATGTATATTTTCGCAAGTTAAAAGTTAAATTCTTTTCATTTCATATAGTTAAAAGATCCTTGAAAAGCTTCAAAGTTTTATATCCAAATCTTGAGAAATCTAGAAGTTGTTAAAATTTTTTTCAAATTTAAAATTATTTTTTAATAGTTGGGAGAACGTCAACGACACTTTTCCGTCGGTCTATAAATTTTTTTCACAAATGATTTGATAATTTTCAAATAAAATTCGTGTTTCAGCGAGGTTTTAAGATTTATTATCATAATATACTTAGGTAAAAACATTTTTTGTTACTGTAAAAATTTCGATAAGCAAATTTTGAAGAAAAGCTTTTTCCCCACAGCGTTATAGGCATCAATAAAAACAACTAAATTTGTTATTGTACAAATGTCAATAGCAAAATTTTGAAAGCAAATTTTCAAAAAATTTTTCCCCATCACGTTACAGACTTCAATAAAAACAACTACTAAACTAAAAATACTAAAAAATAATAAACTAAAAATTGGTTTTAAACATTTTTTCTTTCAACATTTTGCTATAGAAGTTTGTACAATAAGAAATTTAGTTCTTTTTATTGAATCCTACAACGCTGTTTTTCTCGAAGCCTGTAACGTGGTGGGAAATTTTTTTTTTTTTCAAAATTTTCTTACTAAAATTTTTACAATCACATAATTATTTGTTGTTATTGAAGCCTACAGCGCTGCGGGGGGTTGGGCGAATTCCCTCAAAATTTCATTTTTTTTAAATTTTGCTATCGAAATTTTTACAATAACAAACTTAGTTGCCTCTATTGAAGCTGTGAGGGGGAAAAAATGTATCGAAAAATTTGTTTCCAAAATTTTTACTATAACAAATTTAGTTTTTCTTTATTGAAGCCTATAACGCTGTGTGGGATAAAAAAGTCGTATCGAAAAATTTGTTTTCAAAATTTTCCTATCGAAATTTTTACAATAACAAATTTAGTTGTTTTTAATGAAGCCTATAACGTTGTGGGGAAAAAAAATTTTCTCGAAAATTCGTTTTTTCCCCAGAGCGTTAAAGGGTACAATAAAAAAAAAACTAAATTTGTTATTGTAAAAATTTTGAAACCAAATTTTTCGGTAAAATTTGTTTCCCTCACGCACAGTTTCAATAAAAACAACTGAATTTGTTATTAAGAAAATTGCAATAGGAAAATTAAAAAAAAGGAATTTTGAAAAAACCCCCCCCCCCCCCACAGCGTTATAGGCATCAATAAAACCAACTAAATTTGTTATTGTAAAAATGTCAATGTCAACATTTTGTAAAAAAAAATTTCCCAATTTTTTTCCCCCTCCACGGTACAGGCTCAATAAAAACAACTACTAAACTCAAAATACTAAAACACAATAAACTGAAAATTTTTTTCAAATTTTTTTTTCAAAATTTTGCTATAGAAATTTGTACAGTAACCAAATGAAACCACGACTAGAAAGCTTAACGCAGGCCTTTGATACACTCGCTGTATATCATGCCACAGAACGGAGGTTTGCGCATCTCTCTCTTTCTCTCTCTCTCTCTCAAACGAATAATAATTGTTTAAACAATTGTAAATTATTTACAAACTGGAGGAAAATATGCTGTGTCTAATTTGAAAAAAAGAAACAATTTT
>CAKNXH010002391.1:35551-57665 GCA_932178445.1 Andricus quercusramuli | reverse complement strand
GTTGTAGGATTCAATAAAAATAACTAAATTTGTTATTGTACAAATTTACATAGCGGAATTTTGAGAAAAAAAAGTGTTCGAAACAAATTTTCAGTTTATTATTTTCTAGTTTTTTTAGATTAGTAGTTGTTTTTATTGAAGCCTGTAACGTGGTGGGGAAAAAAATTGAAAACACATTTTTTTTTAATTTTGCTATTGACATTTTTACAATAACAAATTTAACCGCAATTTTTTTCTTCCATTAAAATGGCCACCCTGTTATATGCACGTACATACTCATAACAAGGTACTTGGATGAAGTTTGATTTTTGAGCACAAACATTTCCACTTTCATTATGATATTATAAAACCAAAATGGCAAAAATACAAAGAAAATATTTTTTGGGACAAAACTTTGTCAAGAGTTTCGAGAAACCCGATTCACCCTCAAGGCCACTGAGGGTACCCCCGACACGGCTGGTAAAGCGGGACTGCAGTGTTGTTTTACTTTCTTGTACTTATAATCAGTTGACAGCGTACATTTTTAAATAAAAGTTTCTGCTTAAATGACTTGTTTTTTTTTCAAGGTACAACTTCGTATAGTATCGTACAATTTTGGAATCTCTTGAATATTTATTTTATAAATATTTATATTTTATTTTTTTTTTATTTCATTTATTTATTTAAATTTATATTCATTAAAGCGTCGTAGACGTTTTCCCAAATTTAAAAAAAATCGTGTGAAGTTTCTGAAATTCTATCACTAATAAACAATTCAAAAGCAAGTTTAGAGAAACATTTTTGCATTAATTGAAACATGAACTTACCAAACCGATACATAAACTTACTTCAACTCATCGATTCTGTACAGGTATTTAAACACTCCCTAAATATTCTATGAAAGCTAAAGAACTGATTGACAACCCTTTGCGAATAGATGGAAATCGAAATAGTTGGAGGAAGAAAAAGACAAGTCTTGCTTCGCGGTAGAGACGAACACCATAAAGTCCGAGGAAAAGAGCGACTCCGTTGTCGCTCTTTTCCTCCAACTTCACTCTGTTCGTCTTTACAGGTGAACGAAACTTGTCTTTTTCTTGCTCTAACTGTTTTTCGATCGCACTTTTCCTGGACATTGATAATTTTCCGACTCTTGCTCTGGGTGCCTCAATTCTACTAATACAATTAATTTGGAATCGATCGATATGCAGCTTTGTTAACCGGGCTCGAAAAAAAGATATTCAAAAATTTCTGGCTTGCAGAGTTTTTAAATATTATTGAGTTTGAATTTTTTTTACATTCCTGGAGGTCAAAAAAGTCTTCTCAATTTTTTTCGCATTTTAATTTATCATTTTCTGAGAGATAATTCCTATTTAATTTACCATTGTCTTCGGAATTTTTTCAACACGTTTGCAAATAGGAGGAGAATTATTTGAACTACATGAAAACTTTTTAGTGAAAAAAATGCATTAGAAAAAAATCCCCAAGACCCAGGAGTTGAAATTGGCAATACAGCGAATTTTAAAATTTTTGATTTTGGTATTTTATGAACTTATCTTCATAACATGTAGTTGAAACATTTTTGTGAGCATGTATGGGTTTTTTAAACATAGAAATACACTAGAAAAGAAATCCACAATTCCCAGGAATCGAAATTGGCAATACAGCACATTTAAAAATTTTTCATTTTGGTATTTTATGAACTTATCTTCATAACATCTAGTTGAAACATTTTTGTGAGCATATGTGGGGTTTTTAAACATAGAAATATACTAGAAAAAAATCTACAGCACCCAGGAATCGAAATTGGAATTATTTCGGAATTTTGTATCTAACAGAATTAATTTTTTTTATTTATACAAGAAGTGCAAACAGAGTTTAAAAACAGGTTAACTGAAAGCATAGATAGGGCAACGTGGGAAGCGCTTATAAGCAATAAAGATATAGAGGGCGCATGGACTTTATTACGGGATGTCATTGTCAAAACTGCCACCGAAGTATGTGGTACAGCGGTTGTAGGAAGAAAGTCTGGCGATGCGTGGTGGAACGATGAAATTGCGGCAGCCCAAAAGGAAAAGAAAGAAGCGCACAATAAAACGCTGAACATGACAGGTCTTAGCGATGAGGAGAGAACTAGACTTAAAAATGATTACAGACACAAAAATAGGAAAGTTAAACGACTCGTCAAAGAGAGTAAAGAGAAAATCAGAACAGAAGAAGAGAATAAAATAATAAACTGCTTTGAAGGAATTATGAAACTATTATATAAACAGTTGAAGGAAAGTAAAAGTACAGAGTTTGCTAGCATGAGAAACAGCAAAGGCGAAATGCTATATGATATAGACGGAATAGTAGACGCTTTGAAAGAGTCTTTCAAAGAACTATTGGGAGGTGAAAATATCGGACAACAAAACTGCGACACAGAAGATAATGCATTAGAAAACCCAATTGAAAAAGTCTGTGTCACTGAGGTCAGAGATATAATTAAGAACTTGAAAAGCGGCAAGGCTGCGGGTATAGACAATATTAGCGCTGAAATGCTTAAATACGGTGGCGAGTACATACCTCACAGGTTGTGCGAATTAATAAATTTATGTATCGAAACGGGAGAAGTCCCAGACGATTGGAGAAAAGCGATTATCGTACCAATATACAAAAGAAAAGGAGATAAAAGCAACTGCAGTAATTACAGAGGTATCAGCCTACTAAGTACCGTAAGTAAAATATACTCAAAAATACTTATCCGTAGGGTAATGGAAATTACAGAAGAGAAAATATGGGAAGTCCAAAGTGGATTTATGACAGGAAGATCATGTACGGATCAGATATTTAGCCTAAGACAGGTCGCAGAAAAAAGTTTGAGAGTAGGAAAGAAAGTCTTCTGTGCATTTATCGATCTAGAAAAAGCATTCGACACGGTAAATAGAAGTAAACTTTGGGAAGTCCTTAAAGAGTATGGAGTGAATGGAGGGCTCCTACAAGCAATAAAACCAATATATACAGGTAGTAAAGCGAGTGTAAGGGTAAATGGGAAAAAGAGTGAATGGTTCGATATTATGCAAGGCGTGAAACAAGGATGCGTTATGTCCTCGTGGTTATTTATCATATTCATGGATAAGTGTCTTAGAACTGCCTTCTTCGACGAAAAAGGTGTAGATCTCGAAACCGTCAAGGTACGTGGGTTGGCATTCGCGGATGACAAGATTGTTATGGCAGAATCAGTCGAAGACTTGCAAAGAATGTTGAATAAACTTAATACAAGCATGAAGAACATGGACCTCAAAATTAACGTGAATAAAACGAAAGTCATGGTGTTTGAGGGAAAAAGTGAGAAAACAATATGCAACATAGTCCTAAATGATGAGAAATTAGAACAAGTTGACAAGTACGTATATCTAGGTAGTCTATTCACTAACGACGGAAAAATAGATGGGGAATTAGATAGGCGCATAAATAAGGGTAAGCAGGTTATCGGTAGAGCAAGGTCCATCCTCACAAATAAAAACATATCAAAAAGAGCTAAAATGGCCATACATAACTCTATTTTCGTACCGACTGTACTATACGGTAGCGAGACATGGACCTGTCAAGAAAAGGACAGGAGTAAAATCAACGCGATCGGCATGAAACCTCTGCGCATAATATGCGGGAAAACACTGATGGACAAAGTACGAAACGAGACAATCCTCAAAGAATGTGGTACAGGGGAGACACTAGTTGACATATGAGAGAGAAATCAGCTAAGGTGGTTCGGACATCTTGAAAGAATGAAAGATGAACGACTGACCAAGCAAGTGTATAAAGGTAAAGTAAATGGCAAAGTGCCCAGAGGTAGACCGCCGAAAGAATGGTTAGAATCTGTGAATGAGACACTAATACGAAGAGACATAAGAAGCCATAGAAATACAAGAGCCTGCATGAAAAAATGCATGGACGTGAATGAAGCTAGAGTAGTATGCCAGGACAGAAATATGTGGCGACAAATAGTTTATAAACAGAGTGACAATAGAGTGAATGATGCCTGAAACAAAGACCTTGGATACTAATGGGCCCAAGTGGGGAACCATACATAATAATTTTGTGAGGCTCCTCATTTGGGGTGATCGCTAGAGAGATTGATCAGCAACCTGGGTCGGAGCAGTGTTGCGGAGTGAACGTGTCATTTATATAAATAACACGAGAACTCCAGATCAATCTAAAACATCTATACACAACACCTACATACCCATCCACACTATACCCATATACCGATCAACCTCATACCTATATACCTATTTCACTACCTTCCAACCGAACAAGTCACGCCTACCCCGGAAGGGAAAAGGCTTAATGGTACAATACTAATAATAATATAAGTTTAACATTTCTCGAGCTTATATGGAATTTTTAAGCCTAGACATACACTAAAAAAAAGTCGGCAAGATCCAGGAATCTCAATTGAAAACAGCAACTTTCAAAAATACTTAATCGGTGTTTATTGAATTTAAAAAGTTACCTGTGAACCTGATTTCCTTAGATGCAATTCTTTTTCGAACTGAAAGAAGGCCTCGTTCTTTGTGCATGCAATTTCTCCCAATTTTTTCTTTTTTCATGCAATTTCGAAAAATGTTAAGCTTACAAATAAAAAAAAGTAATTCTGTTACATACAAAATTCCGAAATAAGAAAATTTGCTGTTATTCCAATTTCGATTCCTGGGTCTTGTCTTACACTAACTAAGCCTGTTTATATGTACAATGAATAATTAAATATTCAAATAATGTGGAAATTCAATACTGACTACAAAATTGATTTTCGAATAGTATTTGAAACTGATTGTAGAATGCTTCGAAGCCAAAATTATTCCTGGAGACGATCCGGAACAAAATTTCTTTTAAATCACTTTTAATGACATTTCAAGATAAACAGTAAATTCTGTAAAATCGTTTTTAAATGTAATTAATAATTGAAAATTATAAATTCTAAGGATACGTACCTACCGGTTTTAACAGGAAATGTAGATAAACTGGTTACACTCGCGACGATATAAAATGTACGTAACAAGAAAATAAAAAATTTACTAAGTCAAATGCCGTACTCGATGCTGCTGTCCGGCAGACCCCGCCCACTGCCGTGTAACCAATCACAGCAATCTACTGGATAGCAACCTAGCGTTCGGCACCTGAGATCTATACACTGCCTATTAAAAATAGCTGGGAATTTCAAAAAATTATTATTAAATAAACTGTTCCTGATGACCATGCAATGATTTCTTTGGATGATGTTGCAGTGTTTCCAAGTATACCCAGCTTAAAATTCCTGTATAGGAACCTGTGCAGAAACCTGACAGGTTCCTTTGGAGGTTCCTGTACAGGAACGTATGCAGGTTCCTGGTACACCGGTTCCTGCCACGGATCCTGCGAGGGAACTTGCGCACGTTCCTGTACAGGAACCTGGATATTTAAATACCTGTGCAGGATCCTTCATGGATACTTCTTGCAAATGTGTCTCACTTGCACAGGAACCTGTACACGATCCTCCCTAGGGAATTTCTTGCAGAAAAATCCAAGATAATACAGGAACCATTGCAGGTATTTGAATATCCAGGTTCCTACACAGGAACGTGCGGAAGTTCCCTCGCGGGATCCGCGGCAGGAACCAGTGTACCAGGAACCTGCGTACGTTCCTGTACAGGAACCTCTAAAGGAACCAGCCAGGTTCCTGCACAGGTTCCTGTGAAGGAATTTTCAGCTGGGTACCCCTTGAATTGGTTAAACAGGCAATTTTAAATAGATGGGAAAATATAAAAACACGTACTCGATTAAGACAAAATGATTTCATTAAAGTGATAGTTTTCATTATGAACTGAACTTATTTTAAATTCAATGGATCTTTTTATAGGACATAGTTTAGTACTCCCATAGGTTCAGTCATTTCTCCGATTTTAGCAGAAATAGTTATGGAAGATTTGGAGGACTTTTCTTTCAAGAAGCTGGATTTTGTTTTGCCCTCTTACTTCCGGTATGTTGATGACACCTTATCATGTGTTTCTCTAGCAAAGTTACAGGCAGTTTTTGATGCTTTTAACAGTTTTCATCTAAAACTTCAATTTACCCATGAAATAGAGAAAAATAATAGAATCAGTTTTTGGACGTAGAAGTAGTTAAGGGTCAGGATGGTATTATTATTACCAATTGATATTGTAAGAATTTGCAATTCGCGCCCTTTCTAATTCTGAATAGATGTCACCACTGTATCCTTTGTTTCAACTGTACTATGTTCGTTTTATTCATTCTTGTGTGAATCGCCATACGGGTTACTTACAGTCCATTAATGTAATTGTTTTCGCAATTAATCTAGAGATCGGATTCTACTCAGTTTGTGATTAATCGTCTACCCGCTGCTTGACTCTCTATTAGGCTATGGGTTTAGGGGTCATATTTGACGAACAATACTAATCGGAATCGAAACAAAGGGAAACCGACACGTCCGCTGAAGTCACAGCAAAATGTGACGTCCGTATTATGGCATCAGACGGTAAGCAAGAAAAAATGTTCTTATTGCCAAATACTCTTCATGTGCCTGCTGTGAGTACGAATCTATTGTCAGTTGCTAAAGCAGTGGACAAGGATTATACTGTCAGTTTCACTAAAACTCGTGCGTAGGTGAAAGACAAAACCGGAAGTGTAAGATTTACCGCGAAGCGCAAAGGTGATTTACTTTTTGTGCGTCCAAAATCTGATGTCGCGTGTGTTGCACATGATAAAGAGAGTGACACAATCGAGTTGCACAAACGACTAGGTCACTTAAATCAGAAAGAAATGAATCTGATGATGCAAAACGAGGTCGTCACAGGTCTGGATTTTAAGGTTGATCCTAGCTGCTCACCATGTGACACATGTGCAGGCGGAAAAATCACACGCACATCATTTCGAAAAGGAAGCCGCCAAGGAACATTTTCTCTTCTCGAAGTCGTCCACACCGACCTGTGTGGCCCCATGAGAACAACGTCACTCGGTGGAGCACGTTCCCTCCTTACATTTACGGACGACTGCAGCCATTGGATGGAGCACTACCTACTTCGCAACAAATCGGACGTAATTTCAAAATTCTTGGAATACAAGAACCTCGTCGAGACGCACACTGGGTTAAAGATCAAAGCACTCCAATCCGACAACGGTACAGAGTTCGTCAACTCTGGCATGAATCGAATTTTAAAGGAATCAGCAATAAGGAATCGATTAATAGCACCTTACACTCCGCAGCAGAACGGAATTGCAGAGCGCAAAAATCGAACTCTCATCGAACCAGCGCGTTGTATGCTGATAGACTCTGGATTGCCGATGTGATTTTGGGGAGAAGCTGTCGCCACCGCTTGCTACATACGGAACAGATGTATTACCAAGCCACTGGGATTGGAAACACCGCACGAGAAATGGACAGGTAAGCGATCTGATTTAAGACATTTAAGCAAATTCGGAGTCACTGCGTATCGTCTCGATAAAAGGCCAAACAAGAACAAGCTAAAACCACGTGGAATTAAAGGCATTTTCATTGGCTATGCCACTAACGCGAAAGCCTACCGGATTTGGATTCCGTCTGATAGAAAAATCCGGATAACACGTGACGTGAAATTCATGAATGAATACTTTACAGGAAATAATCGAGAAACCCTTTCAACTACACCCGAGGTGGAATTTCTTCTCGACCGCAAAATGGATGAGAGTATTCTCAATGAAATTCCAGCTAATGATGTTCCTGTCGTTGCTGAACCGCCTATAAATGACGTTTCTGTCGATGAACTACCTGTAAATGATGTTCCTGTCGATGAACCACCCGTAAATGAAATCGACCGACAGGAAATACATAAGAGAGGACCTGGCAGACATCGAAAGGTTTCAACTGGCAAACCAGGACGTCCTTCCAAACAGTACAATACTGTACAAACAGATTCTCCGGCCAATACTGCGCACCAACAACCTGCTGATTCCAGCGAAGAAGAATTCCTTGGATGGAAGGAGAATATTGACGTTGGAGGGTTGCTGCAAGAATCCTGTATTGCTTTGAATGCCTGCGAAATCCCGTTGCAACGGGCCCTGTGCGGACCTGACAGCGATGAATGGGAAGATGCCATTTACGAGGAGATTAGGAGCCTGATGTTAAACGAGACATTCGATCTAATCGATAGACCAATAAATGAAAAAGTGATGAAATGTCGGACTGTTCTTAGGAATAAATATGGTCCCGACAAGCAACCGGATCGAAGAAAAGCACGTGTTGTGGCGAACGATTTCGCACAACAACCAGGCTTGCATTTTTTCGAAAACTTTGCTCCTGTCTTTGCTTATCTGAATGCCGAAATGGACACCTTTGTTTACATGGAAAAGCCTGATCTGTTGGGAGAAAATGCTGCAAAGGATGACGCGCGAAGACAACGACCCCGTTCTTTCCAGACGAGCCAATGAAATGTTGAAGAAGATAGATGGAACACCCAAGGTATGCAAACTTAATAGAACTCTATACGGTTTACGCCAAGCCGGACGCCAGTGGTATACCAAATTGGACTCGATTCTTCGAAAAATTGGATTTATACCAACAGGCGCAGATCCGTGTGTCTACACCGACAGCAACATAATGACCTTTGTTCCGGTTTACGTGGACGACATTTTGATCGAGTCAGACAGTCCAGCAAGGGAGAGTGAAATCAAGCAGGAACTTTCCAAGGAGTTCAAGGAAAAAGATCTCGGAGAAGCTCGGTATTGCCTGGGAATGGAGATCACACGAGATGAAGAAGTGCATATTTGAAGGACATTCTTCGAAGGTTCCGGCTGAACGAGAGTAAATCCGCAGGCACCCCACTCGCAAGCGGCACTAAATTATCGAAGGGTTTAGATGATCCAGGGGATGAAGAAAAATTCCCTTTCAGAGAGGTAGTTGGAGCTTAAATGTACGCCGCACTGGGAGCACGACCAAATATAGCACACACCGTCAGTGTGCTCGGACAATTCATTTGTCACCCGAAGCAAGAGCATTGGTCAGCAGCCAAACGTGTACTACGGTACCTCCAAGGAACTACGAATCTAGGACTGAGATTCGAAAACGACAACGATGCCTTCAGATGATACGTCGAAGCAGATTGGGCCAACTGTGTCATAGACAGACGCTCCTACACGGGTTCAGGCTTCATCTTCAGCAGACCGGCCATATCGTGGGAGTCACGCAAACAACGTACCGTGGCCCTCTCGTCTACCGAAGCCGAGTACATGGCCATCACCGATGCCTCCAAGGAAGCCATATACCTCATCAAGTTCCTGAAGGATCTAGGACATCCAGAGATTGCTAGTGTGGTTATTTTTAATGATGATCAAGGGGCTGGTAAACTCGCCGAGATTACAGTGCATCATTCCAGGTCCAAGCATATTGATGTGAAGCATTATTTTATTCGACAAATATTGACGGAACACCCTGTTGACCTAACTTACTTGCCTATGGAGAAGAATGTAGCTGACGTATTAACTAAATTAATGTCCATTAATGTAATTGTTTTCACAATAAATCTAGATATCGTATTCTACTCAGTTTGTGATTAGTCGTCTACCTGCTGCTTTGCTCTCTATTAGATATAGAAAAAGTACATATTCAGGTAGAATTTTAAATTTCTTTTCGGCTCATCCTTTTCAAAACAAAATTGCAGTAATCAAAAACGTAGTAGACAGAGTTCTAGGTTTGTCCCACAATTCACTCCACAAAGATAATTTGAATATTATTAGGAATATCCTTTTTCTTAATCATTACCCACAAAAATTGATTGAGCAACATATCACAATTAGAATTCAGCAAGTCAAAAACAAAGTAACATTTTATCTACATATAATCAGAAAGAATTGAGAGAATATAGTTCTTTTAATACTTTTGTTCTTCCTTTTTTGGTGAAATTTGGAAAACTATTAAATTTATGTTGAAAAAATTTAATATTCATACTATTTTCCGTAAACCATTTAAAATGGATTCAATAATAACTTTTGGTAAAGATCCTTTAGATAAATTCGAAAGAGGTGGTGTAGTTTACAAGATCACTTGCAAGGTCTGTAAGATGACTTACGTGGGACAGACTGGCAGAATTCTTAATACCAGGGTGGAGGAACACAAAAGTGCTGTTCGTTTGAGACGTGGTTATAATAAGTGTTCTTGCTAGAAATACGAGAGTGTTTGTTGATGTTGGCCATGAGATTGTCTGGGATAATGTTGAAATTTTACATAGAGAAAGTAATGAGAGAAATAGAGAATTCATGGAAATGCTTTACATTAAAAAACAAAATAAGTCGTCTACTAATTTAAAAACTTACTTAGATAAATTGTTACGAGCGAATCTCCATTCTTTTTTTTCTTTATAATTAATGAAGCTCGAAATATTCTTTCAAGCTACATTGATTCAAAACTCTATATGAGTTTCAAGGGACTCTCTGCTCGCTCGTAACCTGATATCTACTGTCAGCATGCTTACGCAGTATTCCAAGCTCTCGGGGACTGACAGCGAGCCAACTTGCGAATGAGGAGAGTAATGACCTCAGGGAATAATTTTAATCAAGGATTAAAATTATTCTCTGATGATAACATGCTTTTTATTTTATTTTATTTTTTTCACAGGTATTTGAATTTTGTTTCCTCTTCCCCAAACCACTCAACAACATTAGGGTGGATTGCGGAAGGGAATTTTATGAGTGTACGGAATGATTAGTAAGCACCTGGGCCTAGGTGAATAAGAAAATTAAACCCTGTACCTAGAATATAAGATTAAAGGATAAAAATAATAATAATAACAATATAGAATTAAGGGAAAGGAAAATTGATTCTAAGGCATCAGCCTCGAGGACCTAAATTAAAAACATATAAGAGAATCTGAAAAGAACGAGTATAGTTGCACTCGCTATGCGGTCACACACACATACGCGCAAGGTACCCATTCCATCTTTATCTCTCCAACGTTCTGAACATCGCCGTCGCGTTCTTTGCATGTAGCTACACTGACGCGACGATCTCAAGCCTCCGCACTCTACACACTGTCCTCTCTCTCTCTCTCCACGTCATTCTTCCATAAGTCCGTCTCGCTTTCGCCTTTACATACTTCCCACCGTAGCCGGACAGTACGAACACGTGGAAAATACCAAAACAACGCCACGTGCTCACTCAGCAGAAACTTGTAACGCCGAAATGCTCGTTCATTTTCTTTGATAAAAGGGTTCGAATTAATATACACTTATATTCAAGTTGAAAAATCCAACCTGCATCAATTTCGATGCAAATTGAAATCAAAATTTCTTTCAGAAATATAAAGAAAGACTTGAATTCACCTCACTTCTGTAAGGTGCTGACGAGGTTCCTGTCTCGCAGGTGCAAAATTTCAAACGGAAGCATTTTGCAATGCAATTCTTGCACACTTGGAAATCAAGCTACTTGGTTAGTCAAATTTGCAAACGCTGCTTTGGCTCTCACGGTGTATCCCTACCTTCCTAATCCAAATTTCGCAACTCCGCAAAAATCCCTACCTGAATGACCTCAATTATAAACCGTCGAACAGAAGTCAAAAATCGCAGTCTCCTGAGCAACCTGGCACGGGCCAGAACTTCGCCCCTTTTCGAATCTCAAAACGAAAAGGAGCAATTTTCTCGGAAGGCTTCAATTCACTTTTACGAGAAGTAGATATAATTTCTACCTACCGTAAAAGCGAATTCACGGAAGGTGACAGGTGTTTGCGCGTGTTTGTGTGTGTCGCGAATACCCTAAGAGACTAGAGTGGGTTGATAGACCCACGGAAATAGAAGGATTTCGCCCGCTCTATTAAGAGAAGAAAATTAGGAAGTCACTTCTGGACTTAGGTTTTCCTTTTTCTATTCTACGAGCGGTAGTTTTAAATACGACGTATTGGTGAGCTGTATCATTCCTTTTTGCTGTCATATATTTTTTTTCTCTTCTTTTCCTCTACCTGTCGACACATTCTACCCATTGTAGAATGTGCCCTATTATTCGAATCTTGCTCTTATTATAGAATGTGCCCTATTTCTTTGCTCTTGAATAAACCTTATTATTGTTATCACAAATTGGAGACACAACTCATTTCTAATTCGACAAACCTGAAAACCCCCAATTCCTGATTGCAATTCTAAATTTCCGGGACAACAACTCTCAGTCCGAGAGTAGGGGTAAAACCCACATAAAAATAAAAATAGGAAAGTCGAGTCTCTCGCCCTTCCTTCAGTTTTGGGGAAGCCTCCCCCCAGCGTGTCGATACTAGGCAGCCTTTATTTACGGGTCCTTTGTTTTCAATGGATTTAAAAATAAAATTTATTTAGTTCGTACGTGACATAAATCAAACAAAAGATATTCAAGTATGATTAATTATATTTAGTTTTCATGAGTCCTGACTTTCTCTTATTTCTTGTTTGTTTGTGACGGATTTGCCTTTTGACCCACACTTAGATCTCAGGTATCGAGGAGATAGCGTCTTTGCTTTGTCGCCGTTCCCACCTGCTTTAATTTTTTTTGCCTTGGTGAGGGTGCTGTGTGATCACGAAAACGTTGGTAAATATTTTGTATGCTTTCATATTGTGATTTGATAATAATAAAAATAAAAAAGACGAAAGAAAAAAAGAGAAGGAAGGGGATTTAGTTGGTTGCCTTCTCATTTTTCTTTCCCCTTTTTTATTTTTGTCCAAAGAAACAAATTTACTTGTTTTTAGGAATTACAATAGGAGCATTTTGTGGTGGTTGTCAAAATTTGATCGTTGAATTCTTGTTTTATTTTTAGGAATTCCTGACATTAACTTGATTATTGGACGTTAAATGGGATACTGAATTTGATTTTATTCTAATTTAAAATTCTTATATTTTAAATTTGTGTATTTCTGCGGAGAGGAGAAGTTTAGTACATAGGTTTGGCCCATTCCAATTCGGCGCCGTCGGCGCGGCGGCGTATCGGCGCGCCGACGTGATCTTAAGTTTGCATGAAACAGGATTTAAATAAATATTTTATGCTGGAAATTGTTCTTCTGTTTCTTCCTATTTTTATATATTCCAAGCTGTATGTCAAGAAAAAAAAAATACTAAACTAGACCGTCACGCCGCACAGTGAGGAAAAAATTACTTTTTTGGTTCAAAATAACGCACAGCCCACAAATATTGACCGATTTTAACAAAGCAAAATTTTTAAAAAAGCTTATGAGATTCCAAAATGAGTTGTCGTGCTTGCTTTTTAAATTAGGCTTTCAATTTTTCATAAATAAACGAATATGATGAACAAAATGGCCATTTCTTCTATTTCACGTTCCCGGTGCTCGTCAATAACAGGGACATTATTAAAATCACCTAAGTTGCACAGGGTAAGATTAGTTAACGATGTTCCAATATTATATAATAAACAGCAAAATTTCTTGTAAACAAATTATTTGTTGGAAGAATGTTTTCTACGATTATCCATAATTTTACGTTTTTTTCAAGTTCTATTGCAAGAAATTTGTATAAAAAGAATATAATGATGAAGACATTTCTTCTTAAGATTGAATATGTTTATTAAATTTGTTCAAAACATCATAGAATTTATCAGCCAAGTATGAGTGTCAATGGAATTATCATTAAGTTCCCTATTAAAATGACTAAAATAAAAAAACAATGTTTTCGTCGACAGATGCCCCCATAATGCATTTGTTTTTAATAAATTTGTTTTAAAAAATCATAAAATTGGTCAAAAAGTTATGAATTTTGCTGAAATTATCATAAGCTTCCTAATTAAAAAAGTTGGCATCAAAGAAAACGAATTTTTTCTGTCGACAAATGCCTGATTAATGCATTTGTTCATTATATTTGTTCCAAAAAATCCTGAAATTTATCAACTGATCTGGAATATCTACCACACTGTGAAATTTTCTTCGACCGTTGTTATCAAAAATGAAGTCAATTCATCTAAGAATAAATTATTTTGGTCATACGATCCAGTAAAAATAATAGTGGATTCAGTTGTCATGAATCAATCTTTATTCGTCAATTTGATGAAAGCAACGTACGTTTTGACCTTGTTGGAGGCCTTCTTCAAGGTAATACATAACCTAAATTAACATAATATATGTGGATGCAATAAACTAAAAACATTTATAATGAAACCAATTTTAAACAACAAATATTTTAAATTTACCTGTAGTAAATCATCCAAGACATTTCAATTTTTGGTTATTTTCACAAGAGAAACAACATGTTTTTGGTGTGAACCAAATTCAGTTGTTTATTTATTGTTTAAAACTTTAAAATTTATAAATAATATAATTTAAATAGTGTCCTTTGAAACATTTAAAAATTGAAACCTCAATTTTTCGAGGCTCCAATATAGTAATTTTACTACATTTTGGTTCAATCGAACGAAAACAGTGTTTTGATTTGAAAGGACAAACATGGACTAACATAATACATTATGGATGAATTCATATTTTCATGAGTAATTAAGAAAGACGAATATTAAGATAGAGAGCCAAATTAAAAGTGCGCCAAAGTAAATTGGATTTAAAAATTTATATTACATTTTTATTTTTTAAAAGTTGTATCTAAATTGGTTATAAAATGGTTTGATAAATTTTATTTATATTTAACATTTCAGTTTTTTAAATTGATTGAATTTTTAATAAATTTATTTATAAAAATGGACTCTAGAATTCTTCGTTTGTCTTTATTATTTTCACGTGCTAAAATTTTTATATTTTTAATCTCAAAATCAGAATAGTGATTGAATTGCCATGCATGTTTTGACAAACCAGTGCTTTGATTGCCTAATTCACAATCTCGTTTACGTTAATAAATGCGAGTTTTTAGTCTCCTGGGCAGTCTCAACAATATAAATTTTATTGCAACATTTACAATTTATCATATATACAATGCATGATGAGTTTTCTTTATTGTCTTTATCTTTAGTTTTAAACAACGGAAATTTATTAAGTGTGTGGTTGTTTGTGAAATAAACATTAATATTGTATTTTTTTAAAGAACCTCTCAGACGTTCCGAAAGACCTTCAACATATGGTAAAGAAACTTTTAGTTCTGATTTATTGTGATTTTCATTCCATTTTGTATTTTTAGTTGAATTATTATAAATCTCATGGATTCTTTCTTTGATGATGTTATTTATTGATTGAAGTGGGTAATTATTTTGCATGAGAGTAATTTTTAGTTGATCTAGATTCTCTTTACGGAATTTAACATCGCTTAATGTTACACATCTATCAATAAGACCTTTAATAAGACCAACTTTCTGAGAAAATAAATGATGTGAGTTATAATTCAAATAACGTCCTGACCAAGATGATTTTTTATACCAATTTGTAGTTAAATTACCTTCTGGAGTTTTCATGATTAATAAATCTAGATAAGCAATAGAATTATTAATTTCTTTTTCAATAGTGAATTTAATCGAATTTTCCATATTGTTGAAAGTGTTAAGGAGTTCATCTATTTTTTCTGTAGGAACGATTGTTAGGATATCGTCCACGTATCGTTTTTAAAGAATAGGAGTAAAACTTAAATCATTTAGAGCCCTTCTTTCTATATCTTCCATGACTAAATTCGACACAATAGGGGATAGTGGAGAGCCCATGGGGCAACCTGAAATTTGTTTTAAAAATTTATTATTAAAAGAGAAAACTGTGTTATTTAATACTGTTCTGGTGGCAATTAAAAATTCATTTTTGAAGATTCTTGATAAATTGTGAATCGGGAACTTTAATATTTTTAAGCTCTTTTTGTAAATCCCAACTATTCATTACAAACGCTTTAGCTTTACCTGAAATTGGTTTTAAACAATTTGATATGTATTTTGCCAAATTATAAGTTGGAGAACCTACTGCGGAAACAATCAACCGCCATTTTAAGTCTGTTTTGTGGACTTTTGGGAGAGCATAAGCTTTAGAGACAATACTGTTATATGTTTTTAATTTGTATGCCAAACTTTCATTTATGAACCTTTTGTTTTCCCATCTAATTAAAATATCATTGCATTTTGGCTCCAAAGTTGGAACAAGACTAGTTTTTATTTTTTTTTATAAAGTGTCATTATTTAGTAAATTTTCTACAGTTGTTATATAATCGTTTCGATTTGCAGCAATATTTGCAGCACATATTCAACATCAGACAAACAAATGTAACATACACAATCTAAATTATAATTTAATTCCAAAATTTGAAAAAACTAAATTAATTTATCAAAAAAAATGTTTGAATTACGAAATTAATAATTTAGTCAGAAACATAAAAGATTTAGGACAATTATCCAATCATTTAAAATTCCGTTTATCGAATACTGTAAAAGACATTTCGGACTTACATGTTGGTGGCGGAAGTGAGAACGTGTGTGGTGACAGGTGATGAGAGGATTTTACTGAATTTGTGTGGAAGGTGTGAGTGGAGTGTGAGGGTGGAAGCCGAGGAGGTGAGTAGAGTTGTGTGGGGTGGATTGGGGAGATAAAAAGTGGTTTTTGACGAGGGAGTGAGGTGGGATTAAGGTAGGTAGTGAAAGTGAGGTTAGGTTGGCAAGCAGTCGGAGGAGCTTGCGGTCGGGAGTCTTGGGCATTTGAGGGCTCAGGGGTGGTTATAGCAGTGTTAGGGGATGTAAAGGGAGAGAAAGGGGTGTCTGCAGGGGCCGTAAGTTATAGAAAAGGAAAAAAAAAACAAAAACAAAAAACAAGGGAAATAAAGGGAAAATTTGGCGGCTAATCTGCAGAGACATCGGTCGGCCGCGGTGGGTACTGCATGGCGGAGTCCCAGTTACCGGCGGCAGAGCGGGAGGTAAGCAGTAAGAGTGCTGTCAGTGCTGCTAGTGAAGTTGACGGGGAGGAAATTTTCCACGTGCCACGACGGACAACAAGGCGTGGCTCCGGGTCGAGTAGCGCGTCTGGGAGAGGAGGAAGGCGGAACGAAGGAAGCGAGAAGGTAAGGGAGAGAGAGTCGAGCACAAGTGACGGGGAGGATCTCTTGAAGAGGAAGAGAGACAGCCGAGAAAGTCCGGACAAAAGCGAATTGGAGAGTCCATTCAAGAAAAGCGTGAGAGCACGTAGGTCACCCCCCCCAAAAAATGGAGGGATTGTCAGAGAAGGAGGCTATCGGGATGCTGGTAGGCGAGATCAGGGGGCTAAGGAAGGACGTGGAAGGTATGAGGAAAGAAATGAGAATTAGAGATGAGAAATGGGAAAAGGAGATGAAAGAGATGAGGGAGAGAGTAGAGGGGTTAGAGAGGGAAAGGAAAGAGAAGGAAGTTAACATAAAGCAGATGGGAGAGGAGATCAGGCTGTGGCAGGAAAGGACGGAAAAGAGACTTGAGAAGGTGGAGGGCAGGACGGAAATGGAAGTAGGAGACGGAGGTGGGGGAAGTGAGAGTAAAGGTATTTGGGAGAGGGTAGAGAATATGATAAAAGATAAAGTAGGAGAGCGTAGGAATGAAAAGGAGGAGAGGGCGGATAGGGAACGGATAAGGGCAATGGAGTTGAGAATGGAGAGAAAAGAGAAGGCAGAAAGGAGAAATAATATTGTGATAAGAGGGTTGAAGTTAAAGAGTGGAGAAGAAAGGGAGGGCGTGGAAGAGCTGCTACAGAGCATAGGGTGGGTTAAAGGCAGGGTAGGGAAAATTAAGTTGGAGGGGAGGAAAGAGAAGGAAGTGGCGGTGGTGGAGTTGGAGAGCTGGGAAGAAAAGTTGGGGGTAATGCGGAATAAGAGTAGGATACAGGATGAGGGAGTTTTTATAGATCACGATTTGACGAGAAAGGAAAGGGATGTACAGAGAATGCTTTATGACAGGGCGAGGAGGGAGAAGAGAGAAGGAAGATCGGCGAAGGTAGGATATAGAAAAATAAGAGTAGACGGGAAGATGTGGGTGTGGAATGAGGAGAGAGAAGGGTTGAAGGAAGTGCAGGGGGATTTGTTTCGTAGGAAGTAGGGGGGTGGGGGTAACGCACGGTAGAGGAGTAGTGAAGGCGCTGTACTGGAACGTAGCAGGGGTAAAGAAGAAGGACGAGGAGTTCTGGCGGTATATCCAGGAATTTGATGTTGTTGGACTGGTAGAGACGTGGGTAGAAAGAAAGGAATGGGATAGAATAGAGCCAAAGCTACCAAGGGGGTATAGGTGGAGGCTTCAGGAGGCGGTCAGAGTAAAGAAGAAGGGAAGGGCCAGTGGGGGAATTATAACCGGGGTTAGAGATGGATTAGAGGAAAAAGTTCATGGAGAGGAAGAGGGGGAGGGAGTGCAATTGAGGGAAATAAAAATAGGAGGGATAAAGTGTAAGTTTATGACAGTGTACAACAAGGATGGGATGGAAAGAATTGAAGAAAGAGTGGAAGACCTGCTGGGCGAAAGAGAAGAGGGTATGGTGGTATTGGGTGGGGACTTTAATGCGAGAATGGGGAGCGAAGGGGGACTTTACAGGGAAGGGGAGAGCTTCGAGAGGAAATCGAAGGATAATGTAATAAATAAGGAGGGGGAGATTCTAAGGGACTGGATGGAGGATAGAGGGTGGGCAGTGGCGAATGGTATGGCAAATGGGGACGAAGAGGGAGAATACACATATGTAAGTAAGGTGGGGGTATCGGTGATAGATTATGTGGTCATGAATATGCAAGGATGGGAGGAGACGGAAAAATTCGCAGTAGAGGGGAGGGTGGAATCAGACCATCAGCCATTGAGTCTGTGGATAAGAGGTGAGGGTGGCGAAAGACAAGGCAGGGAAGAAGTCTCGATAGAGGAGAGGGTGACCTGGACGAGGGAGGCGGTGGAGAAGTATAAAGAGGAGCTAGGAAAGGTACGCTTTGGAGGGGAGTCGGTGGAAGAGATATGGGAGGATCTGAAAGAGAAGGTGAAAGGTTGTGTGCAAAAGAAGGTATTTAGAAAGAAGAAGAAGGGAATGGTGAAGCCGTGGTGGGATAGGGAATGTAAAAAGATGAAGAGGAAGGTGAAGAGGAAGTACAAGAAGTGGAAAGAGGGTAATGCGAGAAGGGAAGAGTACGTAGAAATGAGGAAGGGGTTTAGATTGGTGTGTAAGAAGAAAGAACAGGAAAAGGAGAAAGATCTGGAAGAGGAGTTAGCAAATGTTAAGACAGAAGGGGACGTCTGGAAGATAATAAATAGGTTTAGGAAGCGTAGGGTGGGGGTTAGCGAGAAGATAGGGAGTGAGGAGTGGAGAGAGTTTTTCAAAGAATCATTCCAGGGCTCGGATTCAAGGAAGAAGGATGGGGGACGTAGAAGAACGGGGGAGGCAGAGATGGAGGAGTTGAAGGACGAAGAGATAGAGAAGCAGATAAGGAAGTTGAAGAGGTCAAAAGCAGCAGGGCTGGATGGGGTAGAGAACGAAGCATGGCTGTTTAGTACACAAGAGGTTAGGGAGAGGCTGAAGGAGGTAGTGAAGAAAGTATGGAGGGGCGAGGGATTCCCAGGAGGGTGGAGAGAAGGGCTAATAGTGCCACTGTATAAGAAAGGGGATAGAGATAGGCAGGAAAATTATAGAGGGATTACGCTAATGAATACGGCGTATAAGGTATACGCGATGGTGGTGGCAGAGAGACTGCGGAAGGATGTCGAGGGGAAAGGAATATTGCCGGAGACGCAGGCGGGATTTAGGGCGGGTAGGAGTACTATCGACAATATCTACGTGATGCAGCACGTGGTGGATAGAGAATTAGCGAAGAAGGGGACGAGAGTGTACGCGTTTTTTGTGGATCTCAAAGCCGCATTTCCATCGGTGGATAGGGGGAAGTTGTGGGAGGCAATGGAGGATAGGGGAGTAGAGAGAGGCCTAATTGAAAGGGTAAGGGAGATATATGAAGAGACCAAAGACAAGGTAAGAGGAGGGGAGGGGATTTCCGAGGGATTCTGGATGGATAGGGGTCTAAGGCAAGGGTGTCCACTTAGCCCAACGCTTTTTGCGATTTTAATTGCGGATATGGAAAGTAAGCTGGAGGCCGGGGTGGTAGGAGGAGTAAGGATAGGAGGGGTTAGAATTTGGTCACTAGCGTATGCAGATGACATAGTGTTGCTGGCAACCAGCGAGGAGGCCTTAAAGGAGATGATGAAGAGGTTGAGAAGATACCTGGATGAAAAGGGGTTAGAGCTGAATGCGGAAAAGTCCAAGGTTTTGGTGTTCAGAAAAGGAGGGGGAAGGGATAAGGGAAGGGAGTGGAAGTGGAAGGGAAAGGAGGTACAGGAGGTGAAAGAGTTTGTGTACCTGGGCTTCGTGTTTCGAAGGAATGGGGGAGTGGATGGTCACATAAAAGAGAGAGTGAGGAGGGCAAATGTGGTGATGAGGCAGGTGTGGGGGTTGGGAATGAAGTTATTCGCAGATGACTTTGGAAGGAGAATGAAATTGTTTGATTCACTAGTGATGAGTGTGCTATTGTATGGGGTAGAGGTGTGGGGGTGGAAGGAAAGTGAAGAGGTAAATAGAACGCAGGAGAGGTATGTAAAGTGGACCCTGGGATTGGCAAGGAACACGCCTAATTATATTGTCAGGAGGGAGACGGGGAGAACGAGTGTAGGAATTCTAGCAGGGAGCCGGGCGTGTAAATATGAGGAGAAATTTTTGGAAGAGGGGGGGAGTAGGCTGGTTAGGGAGTGTTGGTGGGAGAAGGAGAACAGGGGAGGGGGTGGGAAGATGGAGGCGGAGAGGGAACGGTATTTTAGAATGAATGGATTGCAGATGGATGAAGTGAGAAGGATGCACGAGGAAGGAAGGAAAGTTCATGAATTGGTTAAGCAAAACAGCATGGAGAGAGAGAAGACAGAAGGGGAAGAGAGAATAAGAGAGTCAAGATTTAACGGGAACTATGTGTGGATTATGCCAAGGGCAAGAGCGCAATATTTGTGTGTGAAAGGAGAGAAAGGAAGTCAGGAACTTATAGCGAGGATGAGGTGTGGGTGTATGGAGGGTTTCAATAGGTTTTGGCTCCCTCGAGAGAAGAGGATGTGTGAACTGTGCGGAAAGGGGGATGCAAGAGTGGAGCACTGGCTGGAGGAGTGCGGGGAGGTGGAAAGAAGTGAGATAAGCATGGAGGCATTGCTGCATGAAAAGGGGGAAAGAAGGGCAGTAGCATGGGTGAAGGGAGTGGTGGGTAAGATGGAGATGAAGAGAAGGAAGGAGGAAGAGGAGTGGAGAAGGAAAGATTGTAAATAGGAGAGAAAGTAGATATAAGTAAGATGTAAATATTGTAAATAGTAGATAAGTAATAGGTATTAGCTGCGAAAACAGAGGTTGGCAAGTGAGGCAATGCGAAAAAGTAGGGACATGCGAGCGAGGCGAGGCGAAGCGAGGAAGGCAAGGCGATACAAGCGTGCAGCGTAGAGATAAGGAATGGATGGATGTTAGTTTTTAAGGGTTAGTTTTAAGGAAATTCTGTAAAAAATGGATGTGTAAGCAAGTCAGTTTTTCAAGGCCAGCAGGCTGAAAAATAAACGTTTATCTATCTGTAAAAGACATTTCAATTCAAACTTTTTTCAACCTACAAGATTTGAGTCTAAATAAATTGAAATATGAAAAAAGAAATAAATGTATTAAAAAGTTTGATTTATTAAAGAAAAGAAATTTGGAGTTAAAAGCATCATATTCAGATTTCAGATTACAAAAATGTTTCAAAAACTTATCAAATATACAAATGCCAAATGAAAAAGCATCATATTCAGATTTCAGATTACAAAAATGTTTCAAAAACTTATCAAATATACAAATGCCAAATGAAATTGCAGAAATTTTAGCATTAGGAAACAAACATGGTATTCCTTTTAGTGTTAACAAAATACTGACAAATAACATCATAGCCAACATTGAACATTGCATAAAAAATGTAGATAATGACGAACTAAAACTAAATATTAGAAAAGCTACTACTCAAATAATTTCATAAATAAATTTAATAATATAAATAAAATTGATGAAAATATTGAAAAATTTCAAACTGAACATAAAGATTTAATATTATTGAAAGCTGATAAAGGCAATGTAACTGTTGCTGCAAATCGAAATGATTATATAACAACTGTAGAAAATTTACTTAATAATGACACTTTATACAAAAAAATCAAAACTAGTCTTGTTCCAACTTTGGTGCAAAAATGCAATGATATTTTAATTAGATGGGAAAACAAAAGGTTCA
>CAKNXH010002391.1:0-25551 GCA_932178445.1 Andricus quercusramuli | reverse complement strand
ACGTCGCTGTCAGATCATAATATACTCATATTGAATGGAGGCGTCGAGTTGTGCATTTTTGTTATTTCAAGCAAAATTTTTTATTACTTCTCATATTTGTCAACTGCAACTTGTTCACAAATGTTTTCCTCATACTCATGAATTTTAAAAAAATTTTCTCATTGCCTCTTGTATAAGAAATAAAGCTCTAAACTTGACTCTCCTTAAATGCGCCCGAAATTCCTGACTTTTTTTGACACATTTCAGTCTGCAAAGCACAAAATTTTTGTTAAATAACGTCTTCAAGCTAATTTACGTGGAACACTTTCAGCTTTCAAACGACTACTTACATATTGCTGTGGTTTTTTTTTTTTTGCTAAGTTGTTAAACTTCAAAGGCAGACGCCTATAAATTTTGCGCCAATAGCGATTTTGCGCGGGCACATTCTCGTCGCGCGCTTCGAACGCAGTTCGCAAGTTTGAGCGCGCCTAGGGCGCGCGACTGTTGGATCTCGCGCTTCGTGCTCGATTATGTATTCACCTCGCGCTACGCGCTCGGGCGTATTTACATCGCGCTTTACGCTCTGTTCCTCTAGACTTTTGAACTTCGTGTTCGACTTCGATGAAAAGAAAAGTTTATTTGCAAATATCATAAAATTATCAAAACCGCTACATATGAAGTGATTGTTAAATTTGTTTTTATTTTAGACTGAAAAAGAACTTTATTTACACAAGGTTCTATCGACCGTAAGGAACACATTTTCATTTAGGCACTCGCGCTTCGCACTCGATATTTGATTTCAAATTCATTTGAACCTTGTGTTCCACACTCGGTTCTGTGCACCGCATGATAGAAACAAAAAAGGCTTGAGCGCACTTACGGCGCGCGATTTGGTCACTGCGCTTCGCGCTTCAAAATACACTGATCACGCACTTTGTGCTTCGTGTTATATGTTCTCCATACACAAATTACTAAATTTGTATTTGATTTCAAATTAAGAATAATGACATAATTTAGGCGACAAATTTTATTAGTTAAAATGTTATTTTAGCTTGTCCGTTTTTCAAAAAAGTTAATGTTTTTCATTTTAAATATATTCTTACAACAAAAATTGATTACAAGTTTGTGAATCTTTTTTGGATGTAAGATTTTTGTTGATTCATCTGGTTTCGTACCTTGCATTGTTTTTCCAAAAATTGGATTTTTTCTAACTGTCAATGTTATTTTCACGAATAAAACAAAAACTACACGTCATATCAAAAAGTGAATAATAACAAATTTGTAGATCTTTTTTCGGTGCATAATTTTGGTCGAATCATCTCTTGTCGTATCTTGCATATCCAATCACCTACGCTATTTTTTGCAACGCCTGTCCGAAAAAGTTGTTAGGAGGAGGTAACGAAAAATAACAATTTTATATTGCATACAGTGGAGTAAAGAAATTTGTTTAAAAAGAAAAATGAAAAAAATGGTTAAAAAAAAATTTTGTGACAAAAAATTTTGTGACCAGAAATTTGGGAAACAATTGTTGGAAAAAAAGTTTTGTGAAAAAAAATTGATTTGAAAAAAATTTATGAAACAAAAATTTTGTGAGAAAAAATTGTTTGAAAAAAATTTTGTGGAAGAAAATGTTGGAAAAAAATGTTGCAAACAAAAATTTTTGTTCACAAAAATTTTGAAACAAAAAAATTTGTTAAAAAAAATTTGTTGGGAAACAAATTATTTTAAAAAAATGTTGGCGTTTATGCAATTTTTCCCGGGGGGGTTGAGAGGGGGGGGGGGGGACGAAACCCTAAAAACAAAACTTCAATCATCAAAAGATTTGTTCAAGTTGAATCTAAATTTATTTCAAGAAGATACCAACACCAGTGTTTAAAATTGCCTATGCCAGTTTCTACACTACCTCATCTCGAAAGTGCGCATGCGCTGCCAATCTTCAAACTGCGCATGCGCGAAAATTATTTCGCACATAGTCTGCACAATAACGTCCTTTAGGCACCATTTACAAGGATGAAAACGTCAAATTTTGATTTGATTTCTCATTATTTTTTTGTGCGATCAAAATTTTAATTTTTGATTTTTTTTTAAATTCAAAAAGTTGTTATGAAAATATTCTAAGGTGTTCAAAAATCAACGTTTTTCTCCTCTTGACTTTTTTCATATCGAACGTTTTTCGGCTTAAAATGTTCATTTTCGTTTGTTTTTTGGAATATTGAAAATACTATAACTCCGTGATTTTTTTTATCAGAAAACGTCATTGATATATTTTGTTGCTCTTTTTGCGTACTACTAATAACCGTACATAGAATTTTCAAATTTCAAAAAAAAGTAGTCTCAAAAATTTTCAAAATACGCTCACTTCTTGAATTTTCATCCGAAATAGCTGGTTTTTTCTGACTCAGGAGGTCTCAAAACGTGGAGATTTGATGAAAACCGACAAAGTCAAATTTTACATAAAACTAATACCTTCTCATTAGAATGAAGATGTAAAAAACTGTTGGAAAATTTGTTTCGTATTAGTAAAAATTTATCAGTACATAAACGTTCCTCAAAGTTTAGTTCCTTCCTTTTATTTTCCCAAATATTATTTATATCTCATTTCGGCTCGGATAGTAAGTAATAATAATCGATCCTAAATGTAAAAGCCGTTGACATTTGGGTGCCCAGGTGCAAGGAGAGGATTTGGAATAATTCGCCTTAGAGTGGAGGCCCCTGAACGTCAGTGAATTTCAAGTGACCAGAGGCCTCCCCACTCTCAGGCAAAAGTTTCTATATTTCCTTTATGCATGTGCTCACTCAAATATAATAATTTTCAACAGAATAACGTATTTAGAGAAGTTTTTTATTTCACACTGAGATCTTTATTACAAAACCGCGGAATGCAAAAATGTAGCGTATTGAAAGTGTATGGTTTTCGTCGAAATGTGTATCTTATTAATCGCGGATAACAGGCAATGATTTTAATTGGGAAAGTTGTCGGCAATTAATCGGTATATTAATTAATATTAATGTTCTCAATCATTTTTAGTAATCAATTATTCATAATTTAGGCACTGTCTAGTATTACGGATTTTTAGTAAGACTCATCGGTCAGACACAGAGCTAGGGCTAGTATAATGGAAAATTCTGTAATAGCAGACAGTGAGAATAATTTATTAATTGGACATTATATATTATTACCTGAACAATAATTCTGAATTGAAATGTTGATTAGCATACGCGAATAAATTGTACGTAACTGAAAAGAAAAAATTGAACTCATACAAAATTGATTCTTGAGCAGCAATTATCACTGGTCGAAATTTTATTCATTTTGTAAACGAGACTCTCTCGCACTGTTCGCCGATCCTCCTCTGGATGCCTGTACATGGCGCGCAAAAGTGACTTCTCATCCAAGTGTAAAAAAATGGAGCTCAGCACTCGTGCGCAAAGATATAGTCCAAGAGCTGGTGACGTTTTTCGTGAAATGGGAGTATAAGTCCTAGTTTGTGGCGAATATATCTGGGAAATGACCCTTCTTTCGAAACCCGTGAATGCCAGACGCCCTGCCTGGGGCGTTTGGGCACCTGAATCAGGTGAAAAAAATGAAAATTTTAAGTGATAGTATAAGAGCCAATTTTCTTCTAGGATCGATTATTGAGTTTATTATTATTCAATCGATAGACCGATAGCTTGGGGATAACATACTGCCAGACTCGATAATTATCAATAAAAAAACGTGGATTTTGCAGTGATAGTATAAGGTCTAACGTTTTTAATAACATAGAGAATAGTATTCATAGGTAGCATTCGTAAAACGACAGACCGAAATTCCGGGGATAAGACCTTGAAAATTAAGTTTGAAAATGAATAATTTTTCTCGAAAGTGTGGGCCAGAGCGGGGACGAGGGACAAGGGAGCAGCAGCGTCAGGGCAAAAGGCTGAGTGGAGGGGATAACGGCGACTTCAAATGCCGGCCACGTCCCTCGTCCCCGCTCTGGCCCACTCTTTCGAGGAAAATTATTCATTTTCAAACTTAATTTTCAAGGTTTTATCCCCGGAATTTCAGTCCGTCGTTTTACGAATGCTTCCTGTGAATAGTATTCTTTATGGTATTAAAAACGCCAGACCTTATACTATCACTGCAAAATCCAAGTTTTTTTATTGATAATTATCGAGTCTGGCAGTATGTTATCCCCAAGCTATCGGTCTGGCGATCAAATAATAATAAACTTGGAGCATCAATAATCGATCCTAGAAGAAAATTGGCTCTTATATTATCACTTCAAATTTCCAATTTTTTCACCTAGCTCAGGTGCACAAACGCCCCAGGCAGAGTGTCTGGCATTTACGGGTTTCGAAAGAAGGGTCATTTCCCAGACATATTCGCCACAAACTAGGACATAATCGAGATTTTACGTTAGTAATATCCCACTTCACGAAAAACGTTACCAGCTCTTGGACTAATAGTAACGGCTCACTCGTGGCAAGGCACAACAACCTCCCTTTGGTTCATCTTTGGCTCACGTCGACTTGCCCTTCAGGTTCCAGTTGCACCCTCCCACTCGTGCGGGGATCCTTATCATCACGCACTTGTATCTAAAAATACTATTTTTAACCTGGCTATCCTTCAGCAGTAATATCTTGAGATAAATTTGCTGAACGGTTTCTTCAAAAAGATTCACTCTTCCGCATAATAAACATATGTTAGGGCAATTTTTTTCTAATTACTAATAATATCAATAATCATCAATTTCAAAATGTCATGTATCACATAAACGTATCTATTTCTACGAAACATATCATTCGTGTACTTTGAAGATTTCCTGCGAGCAATTTTACCTCGTATTTCAATATACTTTGTTCTTTAATTGATAAATATTCACGGTGATGCTTATTTAAATGCACATCAGACAATAAAAATAAAGTTAGCGAACATATTTTTTAGCGGTTTATAGTATTTTGAAATGCAGCCGTAAATACGGCCGTAACTGCTGTTTCTTATACGCACCCGCAAATGTTTAGTAGGGGTTTACATCATAATTGTAAACATATTGTGACTTGCAGCTAACACTTCTATATTTTAAAAATAAAGTTTCACAAATTACTACACCGAAAAAACGATATTCTAATATTAACAGTGTCATATTCTTGCACGCATATTCTTAGCAATATATTTAATGAAGTAAGCGAAATTCTTAATTTAAGAGTATCTTCTAACCAAAGGACGAAATGCGCCCTGCTCTGTTCAATAATTTCTTTTAATGTTTTGTGAGACGTGATTTTCGATCAGTTTTCTGAATTCGTAATAAGTGACAAGCTCGAAGAAATGCAACCAATTCTAATCATAAATCGCGTGTGCACATCCATCTGCTTCTCTTTCCAGAAAAAGTTAGAGTGAGAAAGGTCTGATGTGACAGTGAGGTTGAATACCGTTGTACCACATGAGACATAACCTCTCTACATTATTTATTCGTTGGCGTATGACATCAAACTTTTCTCACTTTAACGTTCTCTACGAAGGGAAAGAGATAGAGTTAGAGATGTGCACATGCGATTTATCCTCAGAATTGGTTGCATTTCTTCGAGCTCGTCACTTATTATACAATTACTGGAACAGATTTAGGTTGCAAATATTCTTAAACTTAGTGGGAAATTATTAAAATTGGAATATCGTTTTTTCGGCGTAAATATCTATCCCTGGCGGACCGGCCGAACGCAAGCATTATGCTACAGCGTATTGCTTAAGTAAGGCTAAAGTAATCCTGAAGTTATATCGCATTATAATTATTAAAAGAAACAAAATAAATATTGAAACTGTTGCAATTATGATTATACGTTAAAATGTACGTTAAATGGTCATGCTGCAATTGCAACAGGTTTCTTTTTCAGTTTCCTTTTCAATAAATATAGTAAATAATTAAATTAATGTAAAAAAGATAACAATATTCGAAATTAACAGGTGGATTGTAAAATTTTTGTCGGAGTTATTGAATTTTAATTTTTTACATTTGACAGCATGAAACTTTATCGACTGCGGTAGCACACGAGGCAATGAAAGCCAAACAACGCACAATATAACAAAGTCAAGAGAAGCTTTTTGACCCTCTTGGAAGCCCTACAAGATTATCATAGCAGCTTTTTGAATTTTCTTGAAAAATCGAAAATTCAAATTTTCTGACCAACGGTTCTGGTTTTACCCAGACAAAAAAAAATAATCAAAAATTCCATTTTACGATAAAACTGCAAGATACGAAAAGAAATGAATTAACGAAAAATGTTAAGGCAAAAAAATCTATAAATTTGTTATTATCGATTCTTTGATAGGAGGTGTAGTTTCCGTTTAAATCGTACTAAATAAAAATCTTCAATTTTTGGAAAAACGACAGAAGAACCAGAAAAATGGAAAAAACTTATTCAACGAAAAAAAATCTATAAGTTTTTTGACACTCATTTTTGATGGGATGTGAAGTTTCTGTTTTAATTGCGAAAGATAATACTAAAAATTGACAATTTTAATTTCTGGAAGAACGGCACAAGCTACAAAATGAAATGTAGAAACAAAAGTTGTTCAGCCCAAAAAGAGCTACAAATTTATTGCAAATTATTTTTGATAGGATGTGTAGTTTTTGTTTTAATAGTAAGAAATAACATGAAAAATAAAAATAAATTAAATCTTTGGAAGGACGACACAAGGTTCAAAGAGAAATTAATAAACAAAAGTTGATTTAACAAAAGTTTATTCAGCAAAATTTTACGCCCACATTATATGTACACATTTTTTTGAGACTATTTTACGCCAGGAAACACGACGCATCAAGATGCTACAAAATACTTAATAACGAAATTGTCTTTGTTTTCGATAAGATGTGCCATATTTTGCGTTGTAAAAATAAGACATTAAAAATATGTTTATATACATACACTTTTCAGGGTAGCTGAGAATAAAAATGAATACAAAATAAAGTACAAATAGTAATCAGCAAAGATAAAGTTTGTACTTTATTTTGCAGTTTCGGAATAAGCAGCCCTAGACTGAGCCACAGAAATAAATATACTATTTATAGGTTGGGGAAAAAGTAATTTCGGTTTTTTCCATATTTTTCAAGGTGAATTTATTAATATAAATTTTGAACACTCATCAATGATGTATGTGCCGTTCTGATCGATGACCTTTTGCCACTTTTTTGGCAAAACCATAATTCCGTCACTGTAGAACTTCTGAGGTTTCTGGGTGAAAAACTGACCCAAGTGATTTTCACAAGCCTCTTTTGAAGCTAGCTGTACACCATTAAGAGAGTTTTGTAGAGACCGGAACAAATGATAGTCCAACGGGGCAAGGTCCGGGCTATACGGTGGATGCATCAAAACTTCCCAGCCAAGCTCTCTCAATTTTTGACGAGTCACTAAAGATGTGTGAGGTCTAGCGTTGTCGTGATGGAAGACAACGCCTTTCCTATTGATCAATTCTGGTCGTTTTTTTCAATCGCCTGCTTCAATCGCATTAGCTGCTGACAGTAGACAGTACAATTAATGGTTTGGCCAGGTTCGAGCAGCTCATGATGAACGATACCCTTCCAATCCCACCAAACACTCAGCAACACCTTCCTTTGCGTCAATACGGGCTTCGCAACTATTTGTGAAGCTTCTACGGGCTTCAACCACGATCTCTTTCGCACATTATTGTCGTACGCGATTCACTTTTCATCGCCCATAATCATTTGTTTCAAAAATGGCTCGATTTCGTTTCGTTTCAGCAGGGATTCACAAATGGAAACTCGGTCCATTAAATGCTTTGACGTTAATTCATGTGGAACCCAAGTATCGAGCTTCTTTTGGTATCCAAACTTATGTAAATGATTCAAAACTGTTTTATGGTCGACATTTAGTTCTGTAGCTATGTCGTGAGATGAACTATGTCGGTCTACCTTGATTTTTTCAAGAATTTCATCGACTTTTTCAACGGTTGGCCGACCAGGGCGAGGTTCATCTTCAAGATCGAAGTTTCCGGAACGAAATCGAGCAAACCAATTCTGACACTGGCGTTCACTTAAGCACTCATCACCATAAACACTACATAATTTTCGATGAGCCTGCGCTGCAGTTTTCCCTTTTCGGAAGTAGAAAAGCAAAATGTGACGAAAGTGGCCTTCTGGAATCTCCATTGTCAAAGCGCAATCATTTTTGAATGAGCAAGCGAATGACGCTACTTTGTACTCTAGAATGTTCTGTGGACTCTAACCTCTAAACATGCTATAGTATGGCTTCATTGAATAAGCATTACTGGAGATATACAACTTTATCTTCATCTATTAGGAAGAACCGAAATTATTTTTTCCCCAACCGAATATTTGATATAATAGTTGAACATAATGTAAAATTAGCATTTTCGACAAAACTGAGAGCGAAGCGTGAGGTTCAAAAGACCCGCGCTGAGCAAGTTCCAGCAAACAGTCGGATTTCCCACCAAAAAGGATGATTTTGCAACAAAATTCTTAATTTTTTAACAAAATATACTGCATATTCAGTAAGGGATCGACCGTACTTAAAATACGTACCGGATTATATACCCTCTTCAAAGTCCCTTATTCCCCTTGTATCGAACCAACAAAAGATTTCTACACCTCCCCCCTCCAATCCTGTACGTAATTTAAGGTTTCCACAAATAATAAGATATGGAACTTGAAACTAATAAAAAATTTGTATTTGAAACAATACACGCTTTGCAGAGTGAACAATTTATATATAAAATTCTATGATTTTTCCATCACTAATTTTTTATTGTCCCTGACCATGAATATTCAAATACTAGCATTTTAATCTTGTAATATTTCTAACATAGGACCTTTTATAAATTACCATTAATAATTAAAAACCAGAATTTGAAACTAGTACCAAATTTTAATCTAGAATCCTTTATAAACGGAAGAAAGCAATTTCAAATAAAAATTGAGAAACTTCAAATCTATTCTCTTTGAAACTCGTTTAAAGTTATGGAAATTCCCTGACTTGGGAACAATTTTTTTTTTCTGAATCGCTGACTTTTTCTTGACCAACAAAATTCCCTGCCCTTTTTCTAAATTGCTGTTGGCTAACTTTTTTTTTTTAAACACCAGATTTCTTTGGCGCCTGAAGTTAAATTCACATTATATGTGTTACTAGTTTCAAATTCTGGTTTTCAATTATTAATGGTCAGGGCAAACGAAAAACTGATCAAGGAAAAATTAGGGACTACAACTTCACATTTTGATGTTGAAAAGTCAACTGAAATCTTTTTCGATGAAAATTCAATTATTTTTTTGAAAATTTGTCTTTTTGATTTAAAAACTGATCTATTTTAGTAGAGATTGCATCTTTCTTGGAAAAAATGTAAATATTTGGTTAAAAATTTAACAAATTTGTGTCATCCTTTTTGGTTGAAAATTGAACTGTGTTGTTAGATAGAAACTAACCCTTAAAAACTAACATCCATCCATTCCTTATCTCTAAGCCGCACGCTCCTATCGCCTTGCCTTCCTCGCTTCGCCTCGCTCTCATGTCCCTACTTTTTCGCATTGCCTCGCTTGCCAAACTCTGTTTTCCCTCTAATACCTACTACTTATCTACTATTTACAATAGTTACATCTTACTTATACCTACTTTCTCTCCTATTTACAATCTTTCTTTCTCCATTCCTCTTCCTCCTTCCTTCTCTTCATCTCCATCTTACCCAACACTCCATTCACCCATGCTAATGCCCTTTTTTCCCCCTTTTCATGCAACAATACCACCATGCTTATCTCACTCCTTTCCACCTCCACGCACTCCTCCAACCAATGCTCCACTCTTGCATCCCCCTTTCCACACAGTTCACACATCCTCTTCTCCCGAGAGAGCCAGAGCGTATTGAAACCCTCCATGCACCCACTTTTTGGTTTCAAAATACAAGTATCTTCGTAGAAAAATTACTTCTCGTTTAAAATTCATATGTTGGTGTTGAAGAGTCTACTGAAATCCTTTTTGGATGCAATTCAAATATTTCTTTTGAAAATTTGTCTTATTTATTTTAAAATTCATCGGTTTTAGTAGAAATTGCATCTTTCTTGGATAAAAATACAACTGTTTGGTTCAAAATTACTCTTATTTACTTAACGGTTCGAATATTTTTATGGAAATTTTTGTTTGAAGCACTTTGTTCAGGAATCACTTTTTAAAGATATGTTTTGGTTGAAAGTTAAACTATTATTTTAAAAAGTTATGTTTTTCAATTGCAAATTCAACTGCGTGGGTAAAAGTTGAATTACTTTTCAAATACTTCTGAATTACTAGTTTGTTGCAAATAAATTATTTTTTCCTGAAAATGCATATTTTCTGGTTAGAAATTCAACTTTTATACGAGCTTTTATACAGAAAATTCCTCTCTTGGCTTGACGGCTCAACAATTTATGTGAACTTTCTCTTCTTTCTTGCCTAAAAACTCTTTATTTATTTAAAACTTGTCTTTTTAGTTTTGAAATTCTATTTCTTTTAATAAAATTTTATCTTTTTTGGTAGAAATATGAACTATTACCCTTTTATGTTGAGACTTCAACTTTTTTAAGTTGAAAATTTAATTCTTTTGTCGAAAATTCAAGTATTTTGTTCAAATGTCATCTTTCATGGTAGAAAAGTAATGTTTTGATTTAAAATGAGTGAATTTGAAAGTTCTTAATTTGTATTTGAAGTATCGTTTTATTCCATTTATAAAAGGTCCTCAATTAGAAATATTACAAGATTGAAATGCTAGTATTTGAATATTAAATAAGTGAAGGAAAAATCATAGAACTTTGTATATAAAGTGTTTACTCCGCAAAGCGTGTATTGTTTTAAATACAAATTTTTTTATTAGTGTCAAGTTCAATACCTTATTATTTGTGGAAACCCTAAATTACGTACAGTAAGGGGGGGGGGGGAGGTATAAATCTTTTGTTGGTTCGTTACAGGGAAAAAAGGGACTTTGAGGAGGGCATATAATCCGTTACGTATTTTAAGTACGGTCGAACCCTTACATATACAGTATATTTTGTTAAAAAATTAGGAATTTTGTTACAAAATCATCCTTTTTGGTGGGAAATCCGACTGTTTGCTGAAACTTGCTCAGCGCGGGTCTTTTGGATCTCACGCTTCGCTCTCAGTTTTGTCGAAAATGCTGATTTTACATTATGTTCAACTATTACATCAAATATATATTACACTCTAAAAACAGACTATTGACTGTCAAACGATTCCATTCACTATTAAAGGATTTTCCATTCAAAATTGGCATGAGAGGAAATCCTTTTACAGTTAAAGGATTGTCGTTTCAAACGCTATCCTTTAACTGTGAAAGGATTTCCTTTGATCTTGAAGTGATATCTATTGTCGGACAATAGACGGAATAATTTTTACGTTAAAAGAAAACTTATTGCACGATATTACGTGCAAGAAATGTACAGAAGCCGAACTTTGGTGAATGTAAATATAAAATCGATATAAAATCGACGCTCCACAAAATCATTTCACAAAGAATGTCGTACGAACTTTCGATTGTCAAACGCAATACAAAAAGTTTGTACTTCGATTGTCAAAAGCGTGAAAATCAATGAAAAGTGAGGTTATGCTGATCAAAAATTGTTCTTTCAGTGCACGTACCTTCCAAAGTTTTCGCGTCACAATCTGGGATTCCTATTTTTTCTTCAGAAATCCATATTCTACAGTATTTCGCACGTTTTTTCACTCACTTTATCAATTAATAAATCAATCATGCATTGAACAAATTTACTCACTCACATGCGCACTTTCTCCGCCAGCCAACAAATGAAATCCTTTAATAGTTAAAGGAATTCTTTTCAAATTCAAAAGAAATCGTTCATCAGTAAAACTACTTCTGTTTTGCATTTATCGGATAAGTCTTTGAACAGTGAAACGATTCTATGGATGGACAAAAGAAATCTGCTTAATTTCAAAGGACGCATTCTCAAAGGAACGTAATTTTACTGTTAATAGACTTTTTCTTAGAGTGTACCCGGATGACAATCGTGCGAAGCACAATACTCGCATGCGTGCGAGGCACGCTGTGCGAGTCATAACGCACGCATGCCGCCATCACCTGTCGCCATACTGTGATGGGTAGGTAGAGTGCGTGCGTAATGCGTCTCATATCGCCATCACGACGTACTTCACGTATGACTGCGTATGAAAGCCTATCTGCGACGCATGCGTGCGTTCATCTTGTAGATAATAAATAACTCCATAATAGAGGTCTAATTAGATCCTAGATATTTTTATTTATTTGAAAACTTCATTTTATACTTTATTGTACTTCTTTTTTGAATACTTCAATACATCCTCAATTATATAATGATGTTAATACTTTGAAGTTGAGATAAGAAGTTTAAAAAGCGCGCTCAGTTGTTGAAAATTATCTTTGTGAAATGATGATGGCCGTCGCGCGCCCAAACGCGCCCTCTATCTTCTCCCCGCTCTGTCTTCCGCAGTCTCCCACCATCAGCCCGAGTTTTCTGAAGTTTTATAGCCGTTTTAGTTTTCAGCGCGATTTTCCGCGTTTTCCTCCTTTATTCGTTGCATATAATTTTCGAGTGAAGTGTTTTTAGCAGGCGTTCATGCTTATATTGGATACGCGAGTATCGATCAATTGCAGAGTAAGTATAAGTGTTTACAAACATAACCTTATTTTTTGTCATATTTTTGTGCCATTATAATCGTGCATTAATGTTATTTATAACTATTTACAGATTTTAATGTTAAAGAACTGAAGGGTCCAGAAAACGAAGAAAACCTCTTTGAACAGGATAGTTCCTTCGGAGATGACGAATCCTGAACAGCTTCAAGGGATTTTGATTGATTTAAAATATTTTAGGAGATTTTAAAAGATTCTGAAAATTTATTTATTTCAATAGTTTGAAGGGATTTCTAAAAGTTTGTGAAATGTCATGGTATTTTAAAAGATTCCAAGGCACTTTCAATAGATTTAAACAATTTCAAGGATTTTCAAGTGTTTTAGTAATTTTAAGGTATTTTAATATTTTAATGAATAGTAATATTTTAATGAATCTTAGTATTTTAATGTATTTCAAAGAATTTATTTACAAGAAGTGAAGGATTCTATTGGGTTTCAAAGATTTTAAGAGATTTTCAAATATTTTTTGCAATTCATTTGGAATTCTTTCGAATTCTTTTAAATTCACTCAATTCAATCGATTTTTAGAAAGTTTTTGTTTAATTCATCCTGAGGTCTTCTAAACTAACCTTCAATTCGTAGGCATTTCATCAAATTCTTTTGAATGCCCTTTCAATTTTCCTAAACTCATTTTAAACTTACTGAATTGAATGAATTTTTTCTTATTTTTTAATTTTTTCTTAATTCACTTGTTTGTTTTTTAAATATAGCTTGACTTTTTCATGAATTTTATCCAACTCTTCTCATTTTCCTTAAATTGCTCAAAATTCACTAAAATTTATTGGAAATAAATGGATTTGTTCGATTTTCAAAAATGTTTCCAATTAATTAGAA
Organism: Andricus quercusramuli; assembly: GCA_932178445.1. Classification (NCBI taxonomy): domain Eukaryota; kingdom Metazoa; phylum Arthropoda; class Insecta; order Hymenoptera; family Cynipidae; genus Andricus; species Andricus quercusramuli. Next base: position 12,062 of record CAKNXH010002391.1, on the reverse strand, counting down.
TTCTTTTGAATTCTTCAATAGTCATTAGTCACTTTTTTTGTTAGAAATTAGTAGAGTTTTAGAAATTTGAAGAAATTTGAAATTTTCTTTATAATTTACAATGAATTCTCAATAAGTAGTTCTTTTAAATTCTTTTTTTCTTTTAAATTCTTTGGAACTCTTTTGTTGTTTTTTAAAAATCAGCATTCATTCTTCTGAATTTACTCAATTCTACTTAATTCAGTGGATTGTTTTCAAAATTTTCAAAAGTTTTTATTTAACTGATCCTAAAGTCCTCTAACCTCACCTTGAATTCTTAGGAATTTCATCAAATTCTTTTGAATTGCCTTGAATTTTTCTAAGCTCATTTCAAAGTTACTGAATTCAGTGAAGTTTTTTCGTACTTTGAAATTTTTTTTGATTCATTTAAAAATTTTTAAAAGTCACCTTGAATTTCTTAGAATTTCATCGAATTCTTCTCTTTTCCCTTAAATTCCTCTAAATTCATTCCAATTTTACGGAAATCAATCGAATTTTTTTTATTTTCAAATTTTTTCCAATCCATTTGAATTGTTTTGAACTCCTACGAATTTATCCTGCATTTGTTACCCTTTGAGCACGAAAAAAGAACCCTATGAGCGTGAGAAAAAGTAGCCTTTGGTCCCTATATTTTATCCCATAGGGAGTGTGAGGCCGTCTGTATAAAAAATTCACGTACTTATGATATAAAAAGTTTGTATTTTATATTTTGTTTTCTATGTCTATACTTCGAGAGATAAACGCATGTATATGGAAATTAATATATAAGTCACGGTTGATTGCGTTGATATGTTTTATGGAATATGAAATATTTTTCAGTTTTAATATTTATTTATAATAGTTTAAAATACACCGAATCCATTTCAAATCATGCAGGCTGGCGGGCGACATATTCAGGATTAGCTTGCCTCTGAAACATATTGACACGAATAAATTCAATTGAAGATATTAAACATAGTGTACGTTTTAAGGGTACTATGAGTTTTTTGAAAATTTTACGTTAAGACCGTGCCATTTTTGCAAATTGTAAAATATAAAGGTTTTACTTGTTCAAGTTTAGCCAGTTTCTTGCACTTTTTCAAAATCTACAAAAAAAAGTAGAAAATGGTAAAGTTGTCTTGAATTAAAAGAAAAAGAAACATTTTTCTCGAAAACCCCAAATTTTTTGCCTAGAATTCATAGGAATAATAGATTATACTAATATAGCCTGCCAGCTATACATTTTCCGTTCGATATTTTTTTGTTTTTCGGTAGAATAAATTTATTATAAAAGAAAATTCGAAATAATTTTTTTCTTCTGGAAAACAAAAAAATACCAAATGGAAAATGGATGGTAAGTAGACTATATTAGTAGCTATTATTTCTAGAAAATCCAGGCAAAAAGGGTGTTTTTTAAGAAAAACTGTTTTTTTTTCAAAAATTCAAAATAAATTCACCATTTTTTATTATTTTTAAAATTTTTTGTGGATTTCTAAAGAGATCAAAAACTGCAGGATATAAACTAAAATAATAAGAAAAAACTTTTTATCTTATAAATTGCAAAAATAGCACGGGTTTTAAAGTAAAATATTATTATATTCGTAAAAATTGTAAAAATATCGCCATTATAATTTTAAAAAACGACGTGTCTTCTTATTTCCCACGTAAAAAACAAATTTCACATAAAAGTCAATCCTGAATATGTCACCCGCCAGTCTTCATGATTTGAAATTCGGTCCTTATATGTATTATTACAGGCTGTTCCGCTATTTATACGTCTAAGTGTTATGACTTGCTCATTATAAAAATAAAATGTTTTTCTGTGAAAATGTTCCTCTTCTCATTTAATAACAATATTTAAAACAATCTATTTTGAAATCCTGCATGACTCTGGGAGCTCGCATATCACCGTCATGCGTGCGACCTTCACACGTGCGAGCGATATGCATCGCAATTGAGGACGCATATGTCTGCTCGGGTGATGGCGCCGCGTGCGGGACAATCCGCACGCGTGCAAGTCAATACGCCATCATTGTGCGCGCACATTGTTATCTGGGTATATTAATCTCTGTGCCTCAATCTAGGGCTGCTTATTCCGAAACTGCAAAATAAAGTACAAACTATCTTTGCTGATTACTATTTGTATTTTATTTTGTATTAATTTTCATTCTCAGCTACCCTGAAAAGTGTATATATGTATCAACATATTTTGAATGTCTTATTTCTACAATGCAAAATAGTGCACATCTTATCGAAAAAATAGTTATTTGTGATACAAGTGCGTAAAATAGGTGATTGTGTGCGAGTGTGAATTTTGCAGCATAAGCCGGAGATTCGAAGCATGAGTCGGTGGTTAGCGCACGAGCGAAGCGAGTGCGAAAACGTAGACGAGTGCTTCGAACCGCAGGCGAATGGTGCAATCATACGAGTTAACAATCACCTACGCGCACGTGTATCACACGCTATTTTTTGCAACGCCTGTCCGAAAAAGTTGTCAGGAGGTGGTAACGAAAAATAATAATTTTATATTGCATAGAGAGGAGTAAAGAAATTACAAATTAAAAATTTTTTTTCAATGTGTGAAAAAAATTGAAAAAAATGTTCTGAAAAAAAATGTGTGCAAAAAAATGTTTGAAAAAAAAATTTTGTGAAAAAAAATTTTTGAAAAAAAATTGTGTAAAAAAAATTTTCGAAAAAAAAATTTTGTGAAAATAATTTTTGAAACAAAAAAATTTGTTGAAAATAATTTTTTGGAAAAAAATTATTTAAAAAAAAAGTTTTCGTTTATACTTTTTGCCCCCCCCCCCCCCCGGGAAGGCTTTGAAACCTTAAAAATTAAAACATTTGTTCAAGTTATATGTAAATTTATTTCAAGAAGATACCAACACCAGTGTTTAAAGTTACCTATGCCAGTGTCTAAAGTACCTCATCTCGAATGTGCGCATGCGCAGCTTTTCCACCAGTGTCTAAAGTAAGCCATCTTCAAACTGCGCATGCGCAAAAAAATTTTCACGCACAGTCTGCTCAAATAAGGTACTTTAGGCACCATCTACATGCATGCAAACGTCAACTTTTGAGGTGGGTGTTGCAAAAAGACAATTTCGTTATAAGGCATTTTATTGCATCTTGTTGTGTCGTGTTTGCTAGCGTAAAATAGTCTCAAAAGAATGTGTACATATAATGTGGACAAGAAATTTTGCGGAATAAACTTTTGTTAAATCAACTTTTGTTTATTAATTTCTCTTCAAACCTTGTGTCGTCCCTCCAAAAATTCAATTTATTTTTATTTTTCATGGTATTTCTTACGATTAAAACAAAACAACGCATTCTATCAAAAAATAATTTATAACAAATTTGTAGCTATTTTTGGGCTGGATAACTTTTGTTTTCACTGTTTTTTTGCAGCTTGTGTCGTATTTTCAGAAATTAAAATTTTTAATTTTTATTGTTATCTTTTACAATTAAAACAGAAACTTCAGATCCTATCAAAAACGATTTCTACAAAACTTATAGATCTTTTTTGTTTGAATAACTTGTTTCCATTCTTCTGGATCTACTGTCGTTTTTCTCAAAATTCAAGATTTTTATTTTTTTCGATTAAAACGAAACCTACACCCCCTACCAAAGAATCGATAATAAAAAATTTGTAGATTTTTTGCCTTAAATTTTTGAATATTTTTTTTGTGATTAAAACCAGAACCGTTGGTCAGAAAATTTGAATTTTCGATTTTCCAAGAAAATTCAAAAAGTTGCTGTGATAATCTTGTTGGGCTTCCAAAAAGGTCAAAAAGCTTCTCTTGACATTGTCATATCGTGCGTTGTGTTTGGCTTTTATTATCTCGTGTGTTACCGCAGTCGATAAAGTTTATTTACATTTATTTGACACGTTTGCGTTTTCCAATTTTCAAATTTATTTTTGAACTTCGCGCGTAAAATGCTACTAGCGATGCACGTGAAGCCATATTCAGCTGAATTCAATGACAGCCACTTTGTTTTTTTATTTTTCAACGCTGAAAAAGAAACCTGTTGCAATTACGGCATGACAATTTAACGTGAATTTTCACTTATAAGCATAATTACAACAGTTTAGGTATTTATTTTGTCTCTTTTATCAATGTTAATGCGATATTACTTTAGCATTACTTTAGCAATACGCTGTACCGTAATGCTTGCGTTCGGCCGGTCCGCCAGGGATCAAAAATACTTAAGCTTAAGTTTCACATATCCTAAAGAGACAAGGATTTTGATCCCTAATGCAGATTTTGTATCGTAACATGAATGATACTTACAAATTAAAGAATAGAAAATGATATTGAAAAATGCGTAGCTTTTGGCTAAGTTTTGTAACTTTAAAATATGTAATCGCACATATTACATATTTTTTATATCTTGTACATAATTTAAATCACAGATTAACTCCTTCATCTTATGTTACATTAATATCTATCCGTGAACTACGTTCGGATTCCTAAATTACGTCTTCTGAAATTAAAGATTTTCTAATATATCTTTGGCTCTTTGAAAAGCAATCCATTCTGGTCTTCTCATTCCTCCATTTTATTGAAAATATGATATTGATGTGGTCGCTGCAGAAATTGAGTCTTCCTGTTTGATAATGGGCAGCACATTTTCTTGATCATTCACACATCACTCAGGGTTCGTAAAACAGTAATTACACGATTAGTTCAAAATCCATGTTCCGTAAAAAGGCACACTAATATTATATTAACAAATAATCCCGCACCATTAAAATTAAAAAAAGATTCCAGTGGATTTTTTTACAAATTTATTTTATAAAAGTTCTTCATGAAAATATAAGAAATTTCCCATAAAGGACTTGGACCGGGTATGACTAATTTGTTTAGTGCAGAGTCCTTCAATCCTTTTTTCCAAACTTTATCAGTTTAAAATTTGCGTGAAGAAGAGTATTTTGGTAATGATAATTAAAACGTAAAGGAAAATAATTTTTACCAGCGTCTTCTTTCGATTTGTAAACCATGTCAATTATTTGGGCGTTTGTTCCGATTTCGCTGAGAAATGTTGTCATCTTTATCGATCCTTTGTTTTACAGCGCCCTCATGAACATTTTTGTAGTCCTTTATCTTATTTAAAACGACCAGGTCGTCTTTGTCGCAAAGATCTTTTTGTTTGGGAGGTGCCATCTCTTGCATCTCAGAGATTACCGCGGTTTCTTAAAACTAACCCTTAAAAACTAACATCCATCTATTCCTTATCTCTAAGCCGCACGCTCTTATCGCCTTGCCTTCCTCGCTTCGCCTCGCCTCGCTCTCATCTCCCTACTTTTTCATATTGCCTCGCTTGCCAACGTCTGTTTTCGCTCTAATACCTACTACTTATCTACTATTTACAATAGTTACATCTTACTTATATCTACGTTCTCTCTTATTTACAATCTTTCCTTCTCCATTCCTCTTCCTCCTTCCTTCTCTTCATCTCCATCTTACCCAACACTCCCTTCACCCATGCTACAGCTCGTTTGTCCCCCCTTTCGTGCATCATTACCTCAATGCTTATCCCAATCCTTTCCACCTCCACGCACTCCTCCAATCAGTGCTCCACTCTTGCATCCCCCTTCCCGTATAGTTCATACATCCTCTTCAACCTAGAAAGCCAGAGCCTATTAAAACCCTCCACGAACCCACATCTCATCCTCGCTATAAGCTTCTGACTTCGTTTCTTTCCTTTCTCATACAAATATTGCGATCGCTCCCTTCGCATAATCCACCCATAGTTCCCGTTAAATCTTGACTCTCTTATTCTCTCCTCACCTGCTGCCTTCTTTTTCTCCATTCTGTTTTTCTTAACCGTCTCACATACCTTCCTTTCATCCGCATGCATCCTTCTCACTTCGTCCATCTACAGTCCATTTGTTCTAAAAACGAGTGGATGCGGAGCACTTGGCTCCCAAACTATGCCTCCCCTCTCCATTTCGCACAGCTTTTCCATGGTTCATTCCAATCGTTCCAATTCCTAGATACATAGGTCGTTCAAAATACATTCATGGCAATATAAAACAGCCCGAAAAACATAAAAAATGTTAAAAAATCAATTATATAATCAAGAATATTTCCTCTTCTAAAAATTTCTTAATTAATAGTGATTAATATACAGGCCTCCAACTCACTTCAGAGACCAAAAATAGGATAAATAGGATTTTCGACAGAAGTTTTTATTATTCTGTTCAAAATTAAATTGTTTTCTTGAAAATTCAACAATTTTATTAAAAAGGCATACTTCTTGGTTGGAAATTCAACTCTTTTGTTTAAAAGTCGTCTTTTTGACTTGAAAATTAAACATTGAAATTTATTTTTCTTGCCTAACGATTTTTCTAAATTCAACTATTTTGTCGAACATTTATCTTTTTGGTTTCAAATATCATCTCTTACTGTAGAAATTTCACCTTTTGTAGTGAAAATTACAACCCTCTGGTTAAAATCGAATCTTCTTTCGTAATAAATTAATTTTCTAGCTGCAAATTTAAATGTTCTATAGTAAATTCATATTTCCAGTTCTAACAATTTAATAGAAAATTTAATTCTTTTGTTGAAAATTCGTCGCATGTGATAACCGTCACAACTCCCTTATAAGATCTTTATACCTCTCATTCTTTTCTTCCTCCTTGGCTGTGACGTTTTTGTCAGCTGGTGCAGAAAATTCGATAATGAACATGGTTCGTTTCACGAAGTCAAGGAGAACTATGTCAGGCCTCGAGTGCGCAACAGAAACAATTGTCGAGAATATGAAGTTACAGTATATACGGCACTTCTCATTTTCGACAATTAACTTTATTTCCCTAGGATGGTTTAGCGGAGCAGTATTTGGGCTAATTCCGTAAGAGTGGCAGAGATGGTAATAAAGCACACTTAGTGCCGCATTGTGCCTTAGGATGTAGGTCGTTCCCGCATGAGTTGAGCAAGTAGATAGTATCTGTCCTAGATGCTCGGGGTGTGCATGACACGCTCTGCAGGCTTAAAATGTGGCGACGGTATGCTAGAGTGGAAATCACACCGTCTCGATATGCCAAAATGAATCCCTCCGTGCCCGACTTCAATCCGGATGATTTAAGGGAAGCATACGTTAGCTCATACGACATCGACGGATCCTCCACATTTCTGTGGAAGATGCCGTGCATCCTCTTGTCGAGGAGCTCTTCGCGGAAGTTTTTCTCCTGTGCTTTCTTAATCCGGGCCTTCAGGAGTGAGTATTCAAGTTGGATAATATTTTATGCATTTTGCTCACCCTTGGTATTTAATTTAAGGCCGAGTGTCTCAGCAGCCTCCTCCGATGCTTTGTAAAGAAACGCCCCTTTGGCCGCTTCTTCATGTTTCCTGACCATTTTAAGAAGAGGATCTTGTCCATTTGCGACAATATGTGCTGTACCCAGAATAATCCTGTTGTGAAGACATTCAAGATTCAGTATTCCACGACCACATTGACGGCGTGAGATGTAAAGTCGTGGAACAGAAGACTTAAGGTGCATGCTTTTGTTCATGTGCATAACCTTTCGGGACCCGATATCGAGGGATCTGAGCTCGTCCTTCGTCCATGGAACTACTCCAAATGAATAGAGTACTACTGGGACGGCAAGCATGTTCGTTGCAGATACTTTGTTCCTCGCCGACAGTTCGGAAGACCATATCTGTCGGAGGAGACGTTTGTATCTGCATCGGAGAGTATCCTTTATAGCTGTCACGTCCTGAATGCGGCTCTGTGGCACGCCCAGGTATGTATAGGTCTCTCCAGCGCTAAGGTGCCATATAGCGCCTCTGTCGACAAGCTCAGGGTCTTCGGGAATGCCATTAGGTTTTCCTTTCTTCAAATTAACCTTGGCGCATTTCTCTAACCCGAACTCCATTCCAATCTCTTGAGTGTACCCTTTGACAATCTTTAAAGCTTGACGTAGTTTCTCTTGATTTCTAGCATAGATCTTGAGATCGTCCATGTAAAATACATGAGTCACCTTATGCTTTCGATCTTCAGGTTTGTCACAGAGGTACCCTTCGGAATGGCGAAGTGCGAGAGACAGTGGCAATAATGTGAGGCAAAAGAGAAGAGGGCTTAATCTCTATGCACCTCACGATGTGTGTATGAACCTTTAAGCTTTCCAACAGACAGATGATAAGTCTACGGGAGGTTGAATCGAAAGCTTTCCAGGTCATCGATAGGAATCGCTGATAGGATGCTGCGTCTTTATAAACACATCTATCGATGAGCAGGTTCTCTCGACATCCTGCTACGGCTTTCTTTGAGGCGCGTTGTTCATACATCTCTCGCCAGACAGGTCCATTTGTCCGAACAATCCTATCATTTAGGATAACTGTGAAGATCTTATACAGTGTGTTCAGACATGTTATTGGCCTGTAATTGTTAGGGTCGGCTAAGTTGCCCGTCTTCGGCTGGAGCACTGTGCACCCTTCCACCAACCACTACGGAATAGGCTCTTCCGACTTTAGATATAAGGTGAAAATTCGGACCACATCTGGACCGGAAGCGGGATAGTTCTTCATGACTCTTGATACGTTTTTCACCTCCTTGGTAGTGATAGGTGGTCATTCCTCCTCAGCTTTCATGAGGGCATTGCACAGCTCCTTGAAACTATTTATGTTATTTGAATCTTCTTGAAGTGGATGTTGGACCTCGTAGACTTCACTCCAAAATGCTTCGAACTCCTCTGGTTTGGGCGGATGGTCGACAGTAACTGGAGGGTCTTGGAAGAGTCGAGATGGGTCGGACAAAAATTGTTGATTTTCTCCAACCCACCTCTCCCTTCGTTCCAGACATCTCTTAGCGTTAGACAGTACTCGTATTCTGTCAACAATATGCTGCCTGATGGTCAGTAGCTTTGACTTCTTGATTGTGTGATGACGGATCCGCAGTTTGCGTGCAAACTTTCGAACCTTGGCAGTGAATGTCCTGCCACATGTTATATAGTTAATCGCGCACTGAATGCGGGACGCGTACTGTCTCGCCCAGCCCATCTTTGTGCTGATATATATATATATATATATATATATATATATATATATATACAGGGTGACCCATTTTAATCTATAATCCCAAATATTTTCTAAACTACCCCATCAACATAAAAAACGGTTGATACAAAAGTTGACCAGGACATAGGGGGCCATTTAACTGTACCATTTATTTTGACTTTGAGATCAATTTTCAAGGTCATTTCAAGGTCAAGTACTATGGAAATTTTGTTTCTGTGACTTTGAAGAGGTCAAAAAACAAGGTCAAATGCACAAAAACGATCAGATGCCCTTTTTCTGAATTTGCGTAGTTTTCTGGGTAAAGCAAGCATTTAAGATGCTTAAAAAAAGTCGGTAAAATGTAAAAATGTGAACCACTTCGACCACACTGTCAGCCACGACCTTCAGGTCAATTGTTAAGGTCATTTAAAGGTCAGGACTATTTTTTACATAGAAATCCCTATTTTAGACTGTGGACTCGTAAAGAACGGTAAATTGCACGTAAAAATTGGTATTTCAAAATGTTTTATTTTGAACTGTAGAATGTCATATCAAGGTCAATTATTTAATAAGCACTCAGAAGCTTTTTTTTTAATTTACTGGTTTTCTGGGTATACTCAACGTTGAAGGTGCCTACAACAAGTACAAGATAAGTTGCACAAATTTCGACGACCTTGACTAAATTGACCTTCAAGTGTATTTTCCAGGTTTATGAAGGTCAATGTCGTTCTTTATAATAAAAAAGTTGCCTTTTTTTTACAAAAGTTTGATTTACTTTTAGCATTACCCAGGAACAACGACGTCAAGCACCCCAAAGGAAAGAGAATTTACTACGTCCACGTTGTTGTTTCTGGAAAATGCTAAAATTAAATCAAACTTTTGTAAAAAAAACGGCAACTTTTTTATTTGAAAAAATGACATTGACCTTCATAAAGCTGGAAAATACACTTGAAGGTCAATTTAGTCAAGGTCGTCGAAATTTGTGCAACATATCTTGTACTTGTGGGAGGTGCCTTCAACGTTGAGATTGCCCAGAAAACCAGTAAATTAAAGAAAAAAACTTCCAAGCGCTTTTTAAAAAATTGACCTTGATGTGACCTTCTGTAGGTTAAAATGAAAGATTTCACAATACCTTTTTTCACGTACAATTCCACGTTCTTTACGAGCCCGCAGTCTAAAATTGGAATTTCTATTTTAAAAAATCGTCTTGACCTTTAAATGACCTTGAAAATTGACCTGAAGGTCGTGGCTGACAAGGTGGTGGAGGTGGTTCACATTTCCACATTTTATCGACTTTTTTAAAGCATCTTAAACGTTTGCTTTACCCAGAAAATCACGTAAATTCAGAAAAAGCGCATCTGATCGTTTTTGTACATTTGAGCTTGTTTTTTGACCTCTTCAAGGTCACGAAAACATAATTTCCATGGTACATTTTTCATGTAAAATTTTCTGCTAAATTCCAATCTGCAGTCAAAAATAGGGGGTTCCATTAAAAAAATCGTCTTGACCTTGAAATGGCCTTGGAAATTGACCTCAAGGTCAAAATAAATGGTACAGGTCAATGGCCCCCTATTTCATGGTTAACTTTTGTATAAACCGTTTTTTATGTTGATGGGGTAGTTTGAAGATATTTTGGATTATAGATTAAAATTGGTCACCCTGTATATATATATATATATATATATATATATATATATATATATATATATACACACACACATATATAGGGTGTCCCAGACTCAAGTGTGCGGACTTATATAGCTGTATGAAAATGAAGAAAATAAATCGACAATTCCTTTTCCAAAAATCAGTTGAAGTTTTAGTTTTTGAGTTGTTGAATATTTAAGCTAGACCAATCCGGAGCGCGTTATAAACAGTCGTGCCTACTTGAGCGTGAGTCTAATGCAGTGTAGTAAAGCGAGCGCCGAGGTGGGGTTAGCGAGGCGAGAAACAGCAGTCACCACACCACGTTGGTCTTCCGCTAACGTACGCACGATTGTTTATACCGCGCTCCTGATTGATACAGATTAAATATTCAATAACTCAAAAACTAAAACTTCCATTGATTTTTGGAAAAGGAATTTTCAATTTATTTTTTTAATTTTTATACAGCTATTTAAGTCCGGACACTCGAGTCTGGGACAACCTGTATATATATATATATATATATATATATATAATTAAAAACAAAGTTAAACAACCACCGCAGGGTACCACTAAGAGCAACTGCCATCTTGAAAAAATGTCAATGGCCCCCAGTAGAACCGCGGTAAAATACACCTATGGCCACGTCTCACATCCGTGAGATGGGTGGTCACAGGGCACGACGAAATCACAACGACAGGCCGGCGAAACCCTCGTGTGTCTTGAGGACACGAAGCGACCCAAGGATGACAGCTTTCTGCATCCATCTCGCAAGAGCCTTGGCATATTTTTGGCACGCGGGTATGGCTTTAAGGTTACGAACCAGCGATAATTTCACACCTCCGAGAGCACCTATCACAAGAACAATCACTCGTACCGAATATTTTGGGTACAGTCGAAGCAGCTCTCTTTTAAGGTCTTGATATCTCTCCTCTTTTTCTTTCTCCTTTGCAGTGATGTTGTATTCGGATGGAGCCGAGAATTCGATCACGAATATAGTTCGTTTCTCGAAGTCTTGGAGAACAATGTCAGGCCTCGAGTGCGCAACGGAGACTGCTGCCCGAAAATCGTAGTTCCAGAAAATCTGGCACTTCTCGTTTCGGACAATTGACTCTATATCCCTTGGAGCGTTCGGCAGGGCAGGGTCGCGACCAACACCGTAAGAGCGACAAAGGTGGTAATAAAGTACTCTTAGGGCCGCATTATGTCTATAGATATACGTTGTTCCTGCGTGGGTCGGACACCCCGATAGTATATGTTCTAGGTACTCAGCGTATGCATGACATGCTCTGCACCTATCACCGGGAACTTCTTGACATAAAATGCGGGCGCGGTATGCTAAGGTGGAGATTAAACTTTCCTGGCATGCGAAAATAAAGCCCTCTGTACCTGAATTGAGCCCTGATGATTTGAGGAAAGCAAAAG